>JAITYT010000458.1:816045-834466 GCA_025433975.1 Liostenogaster flavolineata
GATCTTCAAATTGAAGATTAAATTTCAATTTTTTACGACATATTATATTTCATTCGTTACGAGGGAAGAAGTTTCTGAGTAATCAAAACTCTAAAATCAATCGTGAGGATTCAATCGGGTCGGATTGATAATAATTAAATGAACTCAAACGCGTCATCGAAAGTAATGTAAAAATCGGTTGAATTTTTTAACTTTCTGAAACTTCATCTGTACAAAACAAATCTTGCAAAAGCTGCCGCTTCATTCTAAATTGACCGATTTCATAAGGGACGAATCATAAACGTAATACGAAAATATAAGACTTATGACACCATTCAAATTTTTTGAACATTTAATATCTCACTACTACTGCATTTTAATCTTATTTATTAACCAACACGAAATTATATACAACTATGTATGTATCATTTTATTTTTCCTTTTGTATGCATTTTGAAACATTTCTATCTTTCTACAATAAAAATTATTTTTGGTGGTACGAGCCAATTTTTCAATTTTAGAATGATGCAAATGGGTTAACCCATTCACTCAAAGATATCTCGTAGTTTGCGCTATGTTTAGATCGATTGCAATTGGTCACGGAATATGTTTATAGCCGTTTGAATTGGGAATTATTAGGAAGGACAAAAATTTTATATAAAAATATTCTTTTTAAAGAACAACAGATTTAATATTACTTTTTGTTATTATAATGACGCAGGGTACGAGTTATCTCGTAGCGTCTTTTTTAGTTAAAATTACTGTAAATGCAATTTTTGTACTATATCTACAACTAAATATATTTATTATTAGATTTTGTGAATTTTTATGTTTTCTTTCAAATAAAATCTTGGAGCCCAGAACAAGACACTCTAAATTTGCCTGGCAGTGAATGAGTTAAACGTTGTTAAAGTACGTTTGTACTGGACGTTTGTAAAGTAACAAAATTTACGTACCAAATATTTTTATGAGAACTATATGAGCCATAAAAAAGCGAAAAAAAAGTGGCCGAATTATTTTATTCGATAATTTTACTTTATTTTTTATGAAAAATTGCTAAATAATTTATCGTGACCATTAAGCACTCGCTGCTGCATTTGAATTACATTATTGTAACGATTTACATTAAAGTACGGAATTAATCAGAATGGCTTTTGAAATAAATCATTTATTATTCGATAGTCAAAAAAGTTGTATCATTTAATACAGTGTTGATCTTCATTATTTGGGAATAAATAAAAAGATTACGACTCAATCAAGTGCTTTAAAATTTAAATTGAAAATATTTCAAAAAGTGGAGTTAATCGATTCGACAAGTGAGCGGCTCATAATCACACTTAAACTTCATCATAATCTATTAGATTGCGATAAGGTTCAATTTCAGATCCCGCAGAAAAAATCCGACTTGTTACGCGCACTTTGACCGTGCGCTCAAGATTATACCTATCGCACATGTTTTACGATATATATATTGCACGTATAATGTACAGCCTATTTAATTGTTTTGAAATGCCTGATAAATAATTACGAGCGATTCATCAGAGAACGAAAAAGATATGTTATGTTTAAATAACTTTTTTTTGCTTCATTTTGTTCCTTGTTTGAACCGATCGACGTATCACGGTTCTCGAAGGCCTCTGAAGGCGAAGGAGTTAAACACGGGAAAAGTAAAAGCAACTGTATTAAAGGAAATAGCACTGTGGCGGCCACTTAAATGCCCGACAACAATCAAATCTAACACCCAAGTCTGTGGTAGACTTGGGAGGTGCGCGCCAGCCTATAGATCGGAGGGCCAAGGTTCGATTCCCGGCGTGTGGATCCACGACGAATAAAAAGGGGGGAAGTACGCGAGCGGCCGACACCAGAGAGAGGGCCGTGACACTCTCTTTTCGGCCCGCACGAGCAACACGCCATCCCCCTCCCACAGCACCATATACATTTTTACAGCGTATACGTGCTGTAAATCGTTAATGCATACTTGTTATCAGAAAATATATGTACTAGCATATGGATGTAGAATTCGCAGACTGAAATTATTTGTATAAATCGTTTAAAATGACTATGCAAAATCACATTTCTAAGACACCAACCACTAAAAATCCGATGTAATCGTTGATGAAAATAAAATAAAAGCGGAATTATTCATACTCATTGCCATTAATTTAAACATATTGTACATTGTTACAATACTGTATATTACATACCTTTTGTTATAACCGACATTGTAATAAAGAATATTAGATCACTTTTTACAGATTTTACAACAAGTACGTACAAGTTTTTACGGAGTTTACAACAAAAAATAAGTTACATATAGTCACGATGAAGTCGACAATTAAACTGAGGCTATCATTCGTCGGTGTTTTATTATGTTGTATCAGAACTAGATAAATGCCTCTTATACTTCACAGAACGAGTTGTCACTAGAAATTAAAAATTTTAAAAATGTAACTTCCACAGATATATAAACTTGTAATAGTTAAATGGTTTTTTGACGAATTATAGTGTTTACAAAAATTGTTTTATTATAATTAACAAAAATAAAATATGATTTCATATTATATAAGTTTAATATTCCTTGATAAAGTCCAGAGTATATATGCGCGCGCATTCTATCTAGTTATTTTCAAACATACGGACTACATACACTGATTAGTCAAATAAATACTTGCAGATCTTTTATTTAAATCAATATCGATCATTTGAAACAGTATAGGCAAATTGCTGTGTTCGTTGAATAAAACATTAGATATAATTTTATACATTGGGTGTCTAAATACATCAATTGAATATTGATTTAAGTATATTCAGGAATAATTATAAAAAAAAATCAATCTAAAGTAAGTTATAAAACATTTTCATGTAACGTTAGGGAAATTATAACTCGCAAAATCTACTTACATGCAATTATAAAGATTAATATTTGGTTAAGTCATTAATAATTTCCAACGCAGGTAGATAGAATCTATTGTTTGTATTAATATAATTTTGTTATTTAATAAAAGCAGTGTCTGATAAAATAATAAGTGTCTGATAAAAGAACGGAAATTAGTTATAACTCTACCTAACAGTTTAAAGAGCGTAACGAACAGTTTGACGCTTTTCAATTTTATCTTCCGAAGCACCATAAAAGCTAAAACTGTAAGCTAGATTATGATATAGATTAACAAAAAGCAACATGTATAAATAGGAGCCATGTATGATATACGGTGAAATAGAAGATTTCATCATAGCAATACAGGAGAAAATAATTAGTGCAAGATACTACAGTAAACACATCATCAAAGACCCCGATGCAAAAATAATCAATGGCAAATACAGATTATACAGATAGCAGACATAAACATTGATCATATTGCCGGAGAATGTAACAACCACGGAATGTATCGTGCTACATTCATACATAGATAGCAAAAATCATACAACAGTTAACTATAAAATCCAAACTAATAAAACAATATACACCTACATACAAATATATACCTAAAGTAACCAAACGTCCCGCTTTTGACGGGACAGTCCCGATTTTTAACAATTTGTCCCACATCCTGTGACATTATTAAAATTTAATTTAGTATATTGAGAGGGATTGATAATAGTATATATATTTATTATATTTGTAAATTTTACATATCTTGAAAAAATATAATACAATTTTTTGCGTTCTTTGATAATAAAATTTTGTTGATCTAAAACAGTTTTTTTCAGCAAGACACTACTTCACCTCCTCTCCTCCGTATATTTTGTCCCGCTTTACTAATGTTAAAATTTGGTCACTTTATATATACCACAAAATTTACTAGCAAGCAATAAAATTAAACTCTACTAGACAGACGCATTACACAGGTAAAATAACGTATAACGGATTATACATCATACTTGACATAAACAAAAGAAAAACACATAACTAATATATCAATATCAAACAATGTGAATACATAAAGAAAAAAATTGAAAAATAAACAGTGATGAGAAAATTAAAGGAATGTCAAAACAAAGCAAAGTCAAAGTAACGTCAATAGTAATATTTATCAAAAGACTAATACCAAGATATCCACCACCAAATCAAAGTACTACAGTTAAATTCAAATATGTACGTGCAATTTCAAAAGTCGAACATTATATTTAGATGTCTGTTCGCCCATGAGAAAATTTCTCAATGGAATAACCGAAGAAATACAAAAGGAACACGCTTGACTCCATGGTTCGCATATTGACTGAATACTAAGCAAACGACTGAGATATAATAGCAATAGCGCTAACAACAATAATAATACAAAAACAGTAATCTTAAATATTACGGAATAGGATATCAAGAATTAATTCTATTTTTCATTTAAATATGAAACACAATTGGCACGTAGTTTTTTTTTATTTCTCATATAACACAATTTACTAATATCTTATATCATTTGTTTTATATTAAGTGCGAAGTACAGACTAAACATAAAAATGTACTTTTTATTAATTAATTATGCTATTATTGTAAGTATCTAAAACACATATCATATATATGTATACAAATATAAATTACAAATTATATATTTACATAAACATTTTTTTGTTTATATGTACCATATCGTGAAACAAACAAGGTAAAAAAATGTTTATTCTAAATAAAATCGAATAAAAATAGTTTTTATGTATATAACAAACATGATGATAACTATCTATTAGTCCTCGTTCTTTTTTTCTTGTAAACTTATTCATTGACATCGTTCTTTTTCATATCATGCAATACCTGAAATTTTATAAAATATTGTGTAATGTAACAAAATAGACAACAAGGTATTATACTTTATTAAAATACAATATAAAAACATATATATGCATATGCATTTGCTCTCACTGAAACTATTAACACTTTACTGACCGGTGGTCTATTAGTCTTTTTTTGTCACAGACTGATAAACCTACTAGTCGGTTTTTTGTCATCAACACTTATACACTGATAACTTGTGAATCGGTTCCTATAGCAACCAATACTTTGTTATCTATTATCGAGGTACAAGTGTTATATTGTAATACTTGTAATTGTTATATAATTTTTTAAATATTAGATACTATTGCGACCTTTTTGCAGCAAATTTTTCAATGTTCCATTACACGAAAGGGACTGTTTTGAGCAATATCACAATTTTAAAAAATATACAAATGTTATTAGATTTAATTACCCTATTAATAACAGAAAGCGAATAACATAGTAAGCACTTTCACAAAGTTTGGTTAATATTTCTATAGGCATAAGAACAAGCGCATAAAGTATTCGCGCGTGATGATCTAAGCCGAAACATAGCCAGTGTCAAGGAAGTGTTTACGTTCGAATAATCGGTAAGATGTGTATAGGCTCAACCACTACCAATCGGTATAATGTTAACATTAACATCAAATAAAAGAAAATTATAATATTATCATATGTTACATTTTTCTGAAGATGATCGATAAAATTAAATAGCTTTGTTATCTTACACATAAATTTTACCAAAATTACTATATCTCGTTAAGTTATTGCTTACCAAAATGATCAACATTTTTAGATTGTTAGTTATTTTCAAATTTAACAGCCTATTATTAAAATATTACAAATTTATAAGTAGTTATATATTTACATTCGTGTAGATTTTGTACATCTGGTTTGCTGATTCCTTGGAAGAAAAAATAGCTTTCAATGTAAGTTTTATCAGTGGTTCCGTAGTACGATCAAGTGTCGTCCAAATACACTCCCTTCCATTAATCTTTATCAACATATAATAAAAATGAATATTACTTATTTAATGTAAACTATTTCATTTCTTCTATATGATAGCAACAATGTTATCTTTTAAGACATACAATCATATAATATTGATATCTAAACCAAAACAAAATTTCAAATCTTTCCAACTACCTCTTATGCACAATAAAAAAGATATATTCATATATGTAGAAAAGAGAAAACTGACCCGCGCCATGTTTAATACTATACACGCCACTGGTACAACAGTTGTATCATAGCACAAACTAAGAATATTATTAAAACTAAAAATATTATACAAAAAGAGAATATTATTATGTAATTTATCATTCTATCATACTAGTTCGTTTAAATTCTTTTAAAATAAAAAGATATCTGCAACGATGTGCAAGTAATACTTATAAAGAGAAACATAGTTTTTCAGATTTACCTGCAATCCAATGTCCGTACTAATGAAAGTAATACTCATATGTTTAGATTGATCATCCTTAAAAATTATTCTTCTATCGCAGATGTTAGAACCACAAAAAATTGTTAAAGTTCCCAAAACTTTATAACGCCATTCTGTTTCTTCATTCATTTTAGTTAATAAAGTGACTCTTTTTTCAAATATTGTGCCTTCATCATCATTGTCATAGTCGTCTTCATCTTTATCATCGCCACCATCGTTCACATCCACGTCATAATCTTCTTCCTTATTATATTCATCGTCATCCCCATCCTCATCGTCTTCTTCATCACACTCGTCATCTTCGTCATAATCGTCACCATCGTCATTACTACTACATTTTGCGCCTAAAAGAATTAATTTTAATCATCATATAAAATCTCGTACAGTACGGGAGACCTCCCATTAGCATACAGCATTATGTTCAATTATCATTGACATAAAACATCAGTTTTAATCTACACTTCACACATTGTTTTATGACTTTATCGTAAAAATTTTAAAATATAATATTATTAATCTGACATCAAAATTACTGAAGCCTAAAGTATATACAAGTAGCCCTCCTACAACATGGCATCCTATAACATGGTTTCGCTTTAACACGATAAGCAAATTGCGAAAACCTTTGTACAATACTGTACTACTTCTACAACACTGGATAACATGATCTTTGTTTAACATATTTAAAAAGTAAATTACCTTAAAATAATGACGGGAAGGAATAATAAACTACAGTGCCTTTACGTGAAAATATATGAATAAATTATAACTTACTTATTTATAACTCTATTCAGATATTATAGCCGAAAGCGTCATGCATAGTTTACGCGCCATCCGTGACGAGACTTGTCTCAGAGTAGTAACGAGGAAGAAATTCATTAAATTAAGGTTACATTAAATGAAAATAATATTTTTTGTGTCTTTCCGTTTGTGTGTTATACATACGTTTATGCTTTTAATACAAATTAAGTTGGTTATATGGAATTAAAAAAAAAAGTTTGTTTTTTAATAGATTTTTGAAACGTAATCCCCCTTTTTATACTGGCTCTGTGGGTCTCATATAACACGGTTTCACACAATACGGCAGTTTCTATGAACCTATTTACCCTGTTATAGGAAGACTACCTGTATAAAGAAGCTAGTTTTATAAAAATAAATGACTTATTTATTTCCATGTCTCAATAAATGAAATACCTTGATCGCTTTGTTTTTCACGTAGTAATTGTTGTACTTTATCAATAACGCTCTTAAACTCTGCAGCTAATTCTGAAGTTTTAAATCTAATTGCTAATTTTTCCGGCGATGGTGTCTCCTCTGCATAATTCATGCCACCCCATACCCAACTAGACTCTGAAGTACGAAGCGGAAGAAATTCGATGTCTGGTGTAAGTAAGAAATTGCATACAACTTTATGGACTTGTTCTCGGCGCAATAATAACCGATAGGTTCCATTTTTAACATGGTGTAATATTTTCATTTCTCCAACGCCTCTTTCCTTCCATTCTTTTGTATTACTGTCATATCTGAACAATTTAGCTCTTCTACAAAATTCTGAAAAATGGTGTAAATGCGACAAATAAATATATAGATAAAAGGAATTGGTAATATTAATAGTATAAAAATATATATATAACACTATCATAATATCGACTTCTTTCACAACCACGAATATTTATAAAGTATTTTATTACTTGAACATAAAATGTTAAAATTAATTCGCATATAAAATTCGTTGATATAGTTAAATTTAAATTTATACAATAGATTACCTTTTTCTTCGTCTTCTTCACCAGTCCGCACTTCAATTGTTTCTGGTAATGGTATAATAGGCTCAAAATAAGGATCGTGCTCTTCGTGATCGTCATCATTTTCGTTATATTCTCCTTCATTGTCTTCTTTTTCACATGACTCTTTCTTTTTATTTTCAGTTTTTAGCAAATTCGTTTTAACAGATGTAGAACCAAATACTAGTGATCCAGCATCAGCAAAAGAAAAATTTGGATCTACAAAATATCGATGTAATATTCTTATATTGTTGGATAGTTAATTTAGAAAAATACCTTTTTTGAAAGCTTCTTGTTGTGATCCTTCGGAAACTAAATTAGAAAATGTTAAATTGTTTGAAGAGAAGAAATTAACAGCAGGGACGTCTTTCTTTTGCATATTTTCTGGCGCTTTGGTATGGATTGCATTAGAATCAGTTCCAACCACACTTGAATTTCCAAATAATGACGTACTATTGCTTATGTCAGAGAACATCGAATTGGTTGAAAATGGTGTGGAACCACTAAATTTTGTATTCGTTGATATTCCTCCAAAGATACTTGCTGAGGTTACTGTAATCGAATCAGTGTTTCCTAAACTAGATGTCATTTTATTATTGTTCAATTGTCCTATTGGAGGTAGAAACGTTGATGCATTTGTTTCAAATATTGATTCAGATGTAGGTGGATTAACAGCAGACTTCATTGTTTCTGAATCTGATGTTTTTGATAAGTTACCAAAAATCTGATTTTCATTATTTCCTAATGTGGATTGTGTACTTGTTCTAGCAATAGGACCAGTTTCAAATATGGATGTTGTTAATTTTATATTGTCAGATAGAGATTGTGTTTTGTTAAATATATTCCCTACAGGTGCATTCAGTGTTGTAGATATTGATTGTTGAGTATCTAAACTAGAGGGACTGCAAATATTCAATTGATTTTCATTAAGCCAGTTCAATTCTAGATTTCTTTGGTTATCTAAAGATTTACTCGGTTGACCAATGATTCCACTAGGCGTTAATTTTTCATTCGTATTAGATTGAATAGATGATGTTCCAAATAGACTAAAGTAACTAGAAGTTTCTTTCTCTTTGAGTGAAGTAGACTGGTTTTTGTTGAGAGAAAATGGTATAGAAACTTTATCGAGAACCCCGGAAACAGCGAGTGTACTTGGCTTAAGTGATAACGAAGGACTTGTAGGAGAAACCATAACTTTTGGGACAGGCAAAGCTGTTTCAGATACGTAAACATTAGTAACATTATCATTTGATGAATTTTTAAACTTTTCTTTGGTTAAATACGAGCTTATATTCGAACTAGTAGCAGGAACAACTGAAGTTTCAGCCATTTTATCTGTCTTTGTTCCCTTAGCTTTTAACGAGGATGAAGATTTTTGAGATACATCTTCAAATAATGATATAGTGGAATTTTCACAACCTAAGCATCCAGGACAATCTGCTTTTTGTTTATAACTGTAAAAGTTTTGAGGAAGTTGTAGTTTTAAAGCAGCAGCTTTCTCTTCGGGTGTTACTTTGAACTCATAAATAATTTCAATATCTTGTGACGACGATGCTTTTTTATGTTGTTCCAGTTGTTCCGCGTGTTCATTATTCAAAGTTTTGATTAATTCTTTCGCATTATCGATAGCTTGTTTAAAATCTGCTGCAATTTCTGAAGTTTTAAAACGGCATGCTAATTGCATATGTTTTAATTCTCCATCACTGTAATCTGCTGCACACCACAACCAAGTTTTTTCGTCTTTTGCCGTAAATTCTAATGTAGGTGAAACAATATGATTCAAACATAATTTTAATATTTGATCACGCCTCATTACTAATCTAAATTTATTGCTTTCTTTATGTTTCAATAATTTAATATCTCCAAGTCCACGCTCTTTCCATTCTTTAGCCGTAGAGTCGAATCTAAATAATTTAGCCTTATGACTGTAAACAATTTCTTCGTCTTCTTCTCCAGTCTTAATTTCTATTTCATCCGGTAATGGAATTACTGGTGAGAAATGAATATCTTCGCTTTGCTCAACTTCTTCATTACCTTCATCGCCATCATCAGATGATTTTACAGGCTTTGTTTGAAAATTGAATCCAAAAGACTCGTTAGTTGAACCAAACACTGGTTCCTTATTCAATAAAGTATTTTTTGATAGTTGTGCCATGTCGAAAAGATTTTTTCTATAAGAATTTTCAGAATTCATAACATCATCTACTGCCTTATCATCTGGCTTAGCCATTTGAAACTTAAATCCAGTAGGAGCTTCTTTTGCCGCTGCTTGAGGAATACCAAAAGTAAACGTAGGAATCTTTTCAGAAGAAAACGTACTTATATTAAAACCACTTTCTTTAATTTTAGGTGGCATCGAAGGATTTTTAGCAGTGTCACAAGTAATACAATAATCATCTGAATTTGAATTAAAAATGTGGCACTTCGTACACTTCCAAGAATTAAGAATGCTTTCAATAGATTGATTATTACTAGAAGGTATTTCATCTTTAGGTTTCGTATTTGAAAGAGTAGGACGTAAACTTTCACATGCTACACATTTTGCCGCAGTATCATTATTTCTAACCAAACATTCTGTACATTCCCAAGATTTGGCAGCTGGCTTAAATAATTCTGATAGTGGTATTTGCGTTTTATCAGGAACTACAGCATGACTTGAAGATGGTTTTTCAAATCCTTTTTTGACTTCGGATTTTTTAGCGTCGATACGAATATTATTTTTTATCAGTTTTTGTTGATATTCATATATAATACGAAGAAATTCCAAAGCCTAGAAACAAAAAAATGTAAGTAAAGTAATTTATTAATTTTTATCAAATATCTCTTTTTATATAAAAAAAAATATATATATACCCTTTCTGCTGTTTGAAACGTTGCTTCAAATAATTCTGTTTTATTCTTTTGCTTGTTATCTTGTATACACCAATTAATACCAGTCTCAGAACTGGATTGAACAAAATTAGTTTCTGCAGAGATAACTCGGTTATAACAGATTTGCGCATTTTCCTCGTTGTACATTAATAAACTTAATTTTCCCTTTTTTGAATTTAATAGAATCTATAAAAAAGAAATAAACCCAATATAGATAAATGCTAATTATTTCCTAATGTGCGATGTATATGAATCACCGTACCTTCATTTGTCCTTTACCTCTGCATTCCCATTGTTGGTTAGATTCGTTATAAATGTGTAGAGTTGCTATTTGCTCAGATAATACTGTTTCAGACTTGTGACTACTACTTTCTAATTATAAAAAAGAAGAAATTTAATATTAGTTTTTTTATATTAAAATAAAACTTATGATCTAAATGGTTTTACTGAGTATATTTCAATTACAAAATATTTTAGCTAGAATTATAAAAGCTATGTCTTATTAAGAGATAAAACATCTATTTATAAAGCAATAGAAAAAATTTACCAGTTACAGATGGTACAGTTGTAGTCACTGATGTCGGTGGTAGTGCATGAGGTCTTCTCAATGATGTACGAGATGTCGCAGCTACAGAAAGATTTTTTTTTAATATATATATATTATAAATAAATAAAATGTAATCTTCTATGTATTAATCGCGTTAAATTAGAGAGAAAAGATTCGATTTTTCATAAGCTTACCAGCCTGAGGAGTCTGAGAACTAACTGTTGTTACAGTATCAGTAGTAGTAGTTGTAGAAGTATTGATCAATCCTGCATGCGAGGATGTTACTGTGGTTATATTTAAAGAGAAAGGACTACTTGCTTGCGTCAAAACAACTGTAGTACTTGTATTTGCCAATGTAGTAGCAACTACATTTTTAGTTACTTCTAATGATTTATTAACGTCAGTTTTGTTAAATGAAAATTCCACAAATGGATTAACTTTCTTCGATTCCTCATTCTTTTGAACTATTTTTTCAGTTTTAGCAGAAACTTCTTGAATAATTGGTTTTGAAGAAAAGGAAAATCCACCAACAACCGTTGCTGTATGAGTTACTTCTTTTCCTGGACATACAGTACGTGCAACTGTTCCTGCTTCCGATGATTTTTGACTGTCTAACGTTTGCTTAAATAGCATTCCTTCACTGGTAGATAACAACGAACTCTTTAAAGCCCCAGAAGTTGTAACACTAGATGACACATTATTTGACGATTTCTCAGGTGATTGACTTAAACTGGATTTTGCTTTATCAAAATGTTCTTTAAAAGAACGTGCTTCTTCTTCTGTTTTGAATTTGATACAAAATGTTTCCAATTTTACTTTCTCGTCTGCAAAATCATTAGCAACCCAAATCCAAACTTTGTTATTATTTTTCATACTAGTCAACTCCATGTCAGGCTTTAACATATGATTCGCACATATTTTTAAAATTTGGTCTCTGCGCATAAGTAAACGAACTTTTCCTTCTGCATTGCGTAATAATTTTACATTTCCAATGCCACGTTCTTTCCATTCTTTATCTACAAAGCGGAGAAGTTTTGCATATCCACTATATAATGTAGTTTCATCTTCTTCCCCGGTAGTAACTTTAACTTCCGCAGGTAATGGTATAACTGGCACAAAATCTGGTATTGGATCATTTTCCGATTCTTGTACTTCATTGGAATTATTAGCAGAGGAAGTATCATGAGTAGCTGCTTTTGATACTTCTGTAGATGATATGTTTACTGGTGTCGTTATGAACGATGTAGATAAAGGAGGTAAATTAACAGTCGTTGGAATAGTTGCTTGCGATGGCATGGAAATTTGATAGCAGTGTGGAATATTAGGTTGTTCTGTGTTTCCTGCAGTCACAACAGTGCCTAATCTATAATGAGCAGGAATAGTAACGCTTAAAGTTGGTTGTACAAGCGGTGCTGTAGTTGGCAATGTGTCAGATGTAGTGATAACAACATTAACTGGAGGAACTTTGTTTACAGGAGCATCTTTTATTACGATATCGGCTTTCGAAACCTCTACCTTTTGCGGTGGTACTTGCATTGGTGGATTAGTTGATGGCATAAGATCGGGTAATTGTGTTGATAGTCTCGAAGTGAAGAAAGTTTGCTGTAACATAGTATCTTGCAATCTAGATCGATTAGGGTATAATACAGGCATCGGATAAACGTTAGGAGAATATAAAGGTGGAATCGTTGCTGCATTTGGATCACTAAATGGTATACTTCCTTGATAATATCCTTGGAAAACAGTTGCCGGAGGATATACTAATGGTGAATATGGATGTCTATGAGTAGGTGGGAACATAGTTCCAGATATCGAAGAAGTCGGTGCTGCTTGATTTGCAGGGTAATTTAAATCATTATAATCTTCTTCGCCAAGAACGTATAAGTCGTCTTCAAGATTGGTATTGAAATTCATTGACTGTGTGCGCTGCTTCTGAATATCTTTGCGTAATTCTGCTAATTCTTTAGTTAATTCTTCGATCTTTCCCATCATTGTTTTATTTAATTCTAAAATAGTTTTATTCTGTTCTAAAATTGATTGCATTATAGTGTCTCTAGAATGCATTATTTGTCGTATTTGAGCGTCAAGTCGTTCAGGGCTGGGGCGTGCTTCCTAAATATCAGATAAATATATATTATAATATACATACGCATTTATTTAATTGTAACTTTAATCCAGAAAGATCTACTTTTTTACATATTTCAATACGAATTTAGCTAAGGAGATTATATAAAAATTATTTTCTATATATATATATATATATATTAAATAATACTTTCAATAAAACAAGTGCTTAAAACAAATAATTCAAGTAATTCAAGATAAAAAATTTATTGCTTAAAAATCAAGTAGTGTTTAGATAAATATAAATAATATTACCGTTCGATTTAGTGACAAATCCAAAATGTCTTGATGTTGAAATTTATATGGAGTACTGGCTTGTTTTGGGAGTCGGTGAGTATTTCTCTGTGGTGTACTAAGTACATTTACGGATGAGTTCAAACCAGTTAGACCAGTCATGGGGACGTTTGAAATTGGTTGATCCACACAACTATGTGTGGATGAATAACTTTCGTCGGATAATTCATCACATTCGTGTGTGCTTACTATTTAATAATAATAGACATTATACATTAAGTAAAACAGCTCAATGTTCATAAAAGTATAAAAGAATAATTATCTAATAACACTTACAATCCGCTTGCCATATATCTGGATCTATCCTTTTCAATTCATTTTCAATATCCAAAATATGTGTAACAAGTTCGGAATTTAAAGGATGTTTTGGATTTGTACCTGGGCTACGTAATCTATCTAATGTAAGATATAAACTGTTTCTAGCTTTTGCAAGCATACTAATGTGCTGTGACCGTATTTCTGATGTTAAACTTTCTTTAGGCATAAAACTAACAATCTCATCAGCAAGCATTTTATAAATCTGTTTAAAAAGTGATAAAATATAAGAAAAATGACAGATACTTTCAATTTCATTTAAGTTTATAATAGTCATAGATTACTTTTAAAGAATAATAAGAATAATTAAAGACTCACTTGTCCCTGTTGAAAAGAAGCTTCTGGACATTTTAAAGCCTGCAATGCCTCAATAGCCTGTTCATGCTGTTTATCTCGTAAAAATCGCTGTACCAGAAATAATTTACCCTCTTCTAAAGCATGTGTTAATTCCGCATTGCTCATATCTTTCCTATTTTGTAAAAATAGTAATGCAATAAAACAAGCATAACTACAATTATATAAATTGATATTTTTTTAACTCTTTGGAAAATAATCTCTGATATATAATTAATATTGTAAACATTTATTAGAAACATTTAACTGTGAAAACGTGTTAGTTACTCTTATTATTCTAGATTATCTCAACAAATTGTATTATATTACAAAGAGTCAACATTTAATTATAGATTAAATAAAATAGTAGAACAAACCCTTCATAGTTAAATAATTTTGAATTTGTCATACATATAGTTTGATTATTCTGTAGTCTTTCAAGAAGAGGAATAACGATTGACCAATATAATTCACAACGTGCCTCTAAAGCTGGGATATCATTATGTTGCTTATCTTTTTCTTGTAACATTTGTAACTGTAACATAAAATATCATAATATAATAAGATAAAAGTGTGACACTTTATAGCAAAATAAAATAGCAAAATTTGTGATTACTCTGTAACGAAATATTCGTGCTAAATGAACTATCACTACTGGATGTAAACCATGATTTCCGATACAGCGAATAACTTCCAAACCCTGTTGCAGTTCTTGTCTTACTTCTCCGATATCTCCTTCTAGCGCTTCTTGTTTAGAATATATTTTGTATGCAGAAGACCACCTGTATGGATAAATATTGTTAATAATTACTGTGTAAAAATTATGAAATTCATGTGAAATGAATACTTTAAGTACCATTTTTCTTGTGCAATTGTACAAAGTGAATTAGTAAGATCCGCTGGTAAAGTAGGCATTCTATCTGGATTTAAAAAGCCTCTTTTTTGTTTTTGATCCTCGATTATTACAGAGGAGCATAACACTGAAAATGAACATGCTCGTTATATTAAAACTTAATTACTATATTTTAAGTTTTGGAAGAACTATCGATGTTTTTTCGTAGAGGTAACTATCGATATTATGTTATGTCTTTTTTAAAATCATCTAAATTTTATAAGCAATATTTTCGTATGATACTTGAAACAATAGATACTTCAGATGGACGAATTTAATAAAATATTGTGCATGCATGAATACAGATATCAGAGAATAGCCAATAAATTTATTTTGTAACTAACCTGTAGCATTTAAAAATGCGTCGATATCTAGTTGGCTCAAGGTATCAGGACTAGCTTGATTTAGATCATAAACGGAAAATTGTAAATCCGAAAAAACGTGTGAAGTTTGATGTGGATAAGGCTCTTTGCTTTTATTCTGAGAATTGTATGATCGACTTTTAATACCAAGCCAAACATGATGATGTAAAGAATCTGGCCATATTTCTTCTGAAACTTCAAGCACAGAACATAGTAAGTAACTATTCTTGTCATAATTAATAATTAATCAATAAATTAATTTGTAAAAATAAGATACATACTTTCATCATATCGTTTTAATTCATTGTAAGAGAGCAAACGAAGAGGTGGATTAGAAGCTACGTGTTTGACAAAATAAGAATTTTTTAACACTTGTTGATGTAATCTGCTTATGAAAATTCTCTAGAAATGAATGTATTTTATACTTTATGTTTATGTTTTGTACTTCAATTGGTTGTATAATGAAATGCGTGAATATAAAATGTGTACCTGGTAAATACGTTCTCTCCATGAGCCTGTGCAAAATGTGTCAATTTTTTTCATAAGCTTTTTAATATTGTCCCTAGCATAATCTTGAAGAATATGACCTAAAAATATCATTAACACAAAGTATAAAATTCCTATAAGATATTTCCTATAAAATAATAAATAGCGTCAAAAAATATACATATCTATATGTACCTGCTTGGCTGCACCTGTACGATCCTTCTCTGAACCATACACAAATTAAATTTTTGAACAGATCCTTTACACGAATTGCCCATAAAGCAGTAGGATCTACAGGTTGTACATGCAATGCAGATAAAAGAAGAATTGCACATAATCGACTTATTTCATTCCAACTGCCTTGTTCGCGTCTTGTCTTTCGTATTAATAAGCATGCCATGTGAAAATGTAATTGGCCCCACATATGCATTAGCATTTGTTCAATAAAATGAGAAGTGGGAAAATTCTTTGACTTAATTTCAGTTAAAGTTTGATCAAAACTGAAATATAAAACCGTCCATTGAAACATTTAATTATGTATGTGTGCACAAGTTTTTCTGCATTCGATATTTCCTATTTTTTAAAATATTCCATTTTATTACATATAAATATATACATATGTACATACATAAATACTGCTTGTGTGGCTTGCGATACTGTCGTAGCTAATTCATTCCCCTGCTCTCTAAGAGACAGTGCAGCATACCTTTCCAACGAAGAAATATATAGTACCCAAAATGTCCAATCAGATTGTTTGTTTTCTTTACATTTTGTCAATAATTCACTAAGCGACTGATACCATATAATGCTATTCCTATGATTATACGTTGATTCAACATTAATAGCATGATTATAAGCATCATCGAGTCTATTCTTTGACATATAATATTTTATCATTTTTACTTGTAAGTGTATATCTGTTGGTCTCACTGACAACTCGGCTAAAAGAATCAATAATTAAAATATAAATGCGTATGTATATAAGAATCATATATAAATATATAATTTAATTTTTTTATTAAAATATTTTTTTAGCTATAGCTTATATGACATACTGTACTGTTTACTATGGTAGAATCTAATAAAAATTCACGTTTACCACATAATGTACTTAATTTCTACTCTGTAGAAAATACTTATGAACATGGCTACAGTCATTAGAAACGACAAGAGAATAAATTCTTATTTTAATACTTACAAGCAATTAAAGCTTCGAGATCTTCACTATTATCATTTGATCTTTCTGACATTAACATTTTTTCTTTAAGTTGGAAAACTATAGGATGACGAGGAAACAATCTATCGACTCTTTCTACCCAATATTTAATTTTGTTCGCATCAGCTCCTGAATCCATATCAGCCAATACCTCACATACTATCAATAATTAATATAAAATTTATATTTATATTTATTATTATATAAATATATATATATAATATATATATACGTATGTAAATGTGTATCGTATAAAACGTATACAGTTATTTTTTTTAACAGAGAATATTAAAGAAAATATTTAATATAACTATTTAAAAAATAACTAGAAGAAAATATATTGTCGATTAAAAACCTTTTAAAACAAGATCAGTTTGTTTACTATCCAGTTCAAGTGAAATTTTGTATTGAGCTAATGCTCCTTCTTTCTGGCCTAAAGCTTCAAGTGTTTGTCCTAATAATTTCCGTGCTCCTGAAGATCCTTCCCGTACTTCTAAGTAGCTAGATACATAGCGTTTTGCAGATTCGTAGTCTCCTACTTGATAGTATAATTTAGCAACATTATAATATCGAAGATTTATCTATAAATCAATAAATGTATATGTTAATATTAAAAATAAATATCTAACATTTTTAATATACTACTATACATTTAGACAAAATGATTAAACGTAATCGCATACACGCGTACTCGATAGAATTTTTAAGTCGATCTTTTCAAAAACGGAGATATATTGAAATATATTTTTTCTAAAAAGAATAAAAACTTATACTACAAACATATCTCAATGGGTGGAATAACAAACTTAAATTATAATATTTTCAATTGATTTTTGCAGTTATTCTGCAAAAAATTATTAGTAAAATATTTAGTAATTATTTGAAGTTTGTCTTTCTCATCGATTTCGATGATTTCCGAATATGTTGTAAAAATTAACATTTTAAATAACTATACATAACTCCTGTTCGTCTTAATGAATATAATTATATATTAACACATATATATATATAAGAATAATATATATATATATAT
>JAITYT010000458.1:834579-846245 GCA_025433975.1 Liostenogaster flavolineata
TATAATAATATAAAAAAAAGAACTATCTATCTCACTAAAGCGGATTCGGTCTGTTATCGCTTATAGCGTTGCAAGTTTATCTAGAATTTTTTTTATGTATACAATAGTATATATAAACGAAACTGGAGGGACCTTGGAAAAGTTCTATGCACGTATTAATCCCTTCAAATATTATTAAAAGTTGGACTCGTGGTTCAAGGGTAACTTCGGGCAATAAGTAATGACGACGGTCACAAACACCTAATCGATACCGAAGTCAAATTTTCAATGAACTTCTCATAGACGGATGATAACATAGACGTAATCGTAAACGAAGTTCATAAAACCTGTTTATTTAGATTCGTCGAATGTAAATCATAAAGTAAGATAAAGAGATCAATGGCTGATGGATGTAAACACATAGCCAAGTGTCAAATTTATCACCTTCGCGCGTAAAAAGTGTCATGGACACACCACACAAACTGAATTTAACCCATTACACGCCGCAATTCAAAAATACAAAAGAAAATTAAATTAACTGTACAATATTAGTATTCATATTAATATACATATAATTATATGTTATTAATATTGTTACATGTAATTAATATATTGTATTAATATTTATACTAACCAACTTTAAATTTGAAACTTGAAAATGTGTCCCAAAAATGGGACATTGACGGATAATGGTGTAATGCGTTAGAAATGACTGTCTTTTTCGAATATCTCGGAAATTAAGGCCAAAAGCTATACGCATAGACAAAAGTCATTTAAAATGCCGATTTTTATTTTTATAATATATTTAAAAATCGTTGAAATTGGTGAAGAAACAATTAGCAAGTTACTTTTTTTTTAAAAAATTATGTTAGAGACATGTATGAAGGTCTTAAGAACGCATTTGTCAGTGATCAATGTGTTAAAATATTTTATCCATTCTCTGTTCAATAAAATAATGAAAAATTATCAACGGAATATAAATTAATCCGTAAATTTTACTAACGAAACATTAAAATTCTTCTCCTTTGAACCGTACGATATTAAAACAAAACGGAGTAATGGAGTTTAAAATACTTTTTACTTTCTTCTTTTCTTTAAGTCTTTCGTTATATAAAATATAAAATAAAATGTAACTCAATACGGTGTATTTTCGATAAATGGTAGAAACATTTATAATGTCTTGTCATAATGTAATATCATAAATGGACAAATTTTGAATTGGAATAAAATGTTTCCTTTTTACAGGCAATAAAACGTTATTTTAAAAAAAACGTTAATTTTAATTCGCAACTGTAGAGGGCGGGTTATATCATTTTACATTGAGCTTTCGAGAAGGCTTGTATTTTACGGTAATTTACGACAGAAAGCTTTCAGAACGTTTGCAAGGGATGGATATATTTGATACATCGCGTAAACGAATTCACTGATTAGTGCTAAAATCGACGCCGTGATTACCAAACGTCAATACAATAAGAATCAATATGATGACTCTGCTTACAAAAAATAACCTTACCTCGTCTTCGTTCTTTAGCTTGCGAAAGATATCTTGCACGTGACGGTCGACGTCCTTTTTCGTTCGAAACATATTTTTTTAGAACGCTGTAAAAACGTTCCGTGATACAAAATGACAATTTATGAATCCGGCTATTGTAAGACAGCGACAATCACTACAAACCTTAATTACGATAAACCGTTTCTCACGACGCAATCTCTCTTTTAAACGCGTTACAGTGATACCAAACGTTTAATATTACATCGCTGAAGGATCGTAACACCACAGTTAGAAAGGAAATCGATGAATTTAATTAATGCCTCTTAATTAGTACGGTTCAAAAGCTTACAATGAAAGTCGATCATCGGAGAAAAAATTTAAACTAGGAACGACTTATAACTAATTCGTATAACGTTTGTAACGTATTTCGTTTCTAACATTCGAAGCAGTATCAAGTGGTTAAAAATCAAAATTCCCTATTAAAATATGTTTATAGCTCGAATTGATCGATGAAGTAATAAAAAAATTTATATGCATGTTTTCCATAGTACGGGAAAAATGTATCGATAAAATTCTGCGATTTGTCTCGACAATAAATTAGTATTTTTTGTCATTAAGGGAAAATATAGAGCAGTACAACACAATTAATTAACACGTGGTTTGCGGGAAACGCTTCAACGTGCTGTAGGGTAAAAATCAGGCGCCAGCCGTTGTGAGATACGTAACAGATACTGGATACCTGCCGATCGTGAAATTAGGGTCGAATGACAGACTGTAGTCATAAATCATGCACTTAAAATACAATAGCTGTATTCGCTTTTACCTTGACATTTTTTCGTATTTATTGTAGGGACGTTGTCGTATGTATGCTATTAGGTTGTTCGGAAAGTAATTTCATTTTTTCCCAACAGTTTTCCCAAACAACATAAAAATATAATGTTTTTTTCATTTTAAAGAACGAAATTACTTTTCGAACAACCTAATATTTAGTAGATTTGTATTAGAAAATGCTCGCATACAATGGTTAAGATGAAGATGGAAGAATGTCTTCTTTAATGATAATTTGTATTTTTACAGAATTGGAAAGAAATTAAATTTAACTGTTTTGAGAAATGATCTCGCGACGTTAAACACATTTATCGTATTGGGTGTACAAATATGATTTTGCCTTTTTTTTTAAACAGATGCCGTTAATTCTGTCACTTTTATTTGTTACATCTGGCAATACTCGTATTTGACAGGTGTAAAAATTACAGTTTAGGATACTGGATGATCATGGTACCTACACTATAAAGAAATAAAAGCAGAAACTAATTACTCTTGTTGTTTAAATTTAAACATCCTTACTACAACTACAAAAATTACAAAACTAAATATTATGTGAAGTTATTTTGTTATAACTATCTGTAATCTGCTAGTAATTAAATTAGCCTTATTTATAAAATGAAAAAACTAAAACAATTTTTTTATAAAATACGTTTCTATTTAAAATGCATAGAATAGTTAATTAACTGAAAAGAGACAAATAATTTATCATGTAGTTTAATAGATATACAAGATTACATAATACTTCTTATAGAATTCATCTACAATTTTACATAACAAATAATAAAAGCAAGTACAATAATACGTACAAATAATTACTTTGTTTTTATACATATTACTTATACTTATTATTAATATTTAATAATTGATTCGATGTACTCTGAATCCTTCCAAAGTTATTTCACAAAGATTAACAGATTAAAAATGTGTGATTGTTTGCACCTGATCGATTTAAAAACTTTCTAACAGAATTAATTTGCCCAGATTTTTTATAAATGCACGGATGTATACTAGAAATTTTATCAGAAATATTAGAACTGTATGAAATTTAACCAAAAACAATAATTTTCCCATACGAAAAGATTATATTTTAAAAAATAGAAAAAAAGAAGAAATTTATTCGCATGAAGCTGATTATTTAGAGGTTTAATAGGATAGTATTTTTTCCATTAATTCGTGCTGGTGTTTGCATTGTTAACCCTTATTGCCATGATTAATAAACATTCTAACCTCGTAAAAATTAGCCAAAAAATTCGCAGATATGTCGAGTAACCGCGCAATTACACGCGTTCAAAATCTCATATCTTTTAAACCGCAAATTATCTATTAAAAATATTTTTTTAACAGAATATTATTACATCGTATTGCATTGTCATCTACAAAGAATGTGTGTGCAAAATTTGAGCTCGATCATTTGTCACGGAATAATTTAAAAACGAATGGCAAAGTTTTGGTCATAGCGGCAAACACCATGATGAATGAGTTAAATAAAAGTTTATAAAAAACTTTACAAATAGAACAAATGAATATTTAAAACGAACTATTTATTTTTTCGAACATTTAATGATATTTGACGTGAAACAATTCAAATAAGCAATTTATTATTAATAGGTTAACTGGTACTTCAAAAAGAGCGAAGTCTGATCAAACATATGAACGTATTATGAATCATATTAAATTGAATAATTTAAACCATAATGATCGTAATACTATATAGAGTACTAAAAAAGTTTATTTAAGTTTTAAGGGCAGTTTATTTAATTAAAATGTTCATAAATAAGCTTCTTAATGATATTATAATATTTATCTCCAGTTTAATTACAATTATAGTGAGAAATTCGTTAATATTGTATACAAAATTTATTTTACGCAATAAAATAGAAAATTCTGTATTAATTTTACACCACAGTCATAATTTTTTAGTAGTACAGAAACCTTACGATATGCTTATAAATAGTAATAATCCTAATACGAAGGTAAGTAGTATTTCATATATAATTTATATAGGATCAATTTCTAAAATCTATTTTTTATTGCATCTAATCGTTTAATATTAACTTTACTTTAATATTGTATTTATTTTAAAGTAATACTCATGCGTATGACAATCTTAATTATTATCAAATACTTTTAAAATTTTTAGTGCACTCTACAATCTACGTTAAGAAATATGTTACCAAATTTGGTAAATCCAAGACTGTGTCATGACTTTCACTTTGTACATAGATTAGATTATGTTACAAGTGGTGTCATGTGCATAGCGCTAAACAAAGAATCCGCCCGAGCTGCATCGGTTGCTTTTGAAAATCGGCAAGTGAAAAAATATTATTTGGCATTGCTACACGGACATGTTGTTGATTCATGTATAATAATCGATAAAGCTATCGGTTAGTGTTTTAAAAATTATAATTACTTGATATAATATTAAATAATATAATAAATAAATGAATATACATTTTACTATCTATAATACTTTATGTACCATCAAATACTATGCGATATGTAACGCATGTTAAGTAACGAATAAAAAATAAATTAATAAGTTTTATATGCTTAAAACTAATATAATATATGAATATTTAAAGGAGCAAATAATATTTTGCCATTTTGACTTATTTACAGGTAATGATATCCGAGAAGAAACAGGCAATCACAAAATGTGTACAAGTGATAGCATTTTTTGTACAAAACCACGAAAATCATATACTGTATTATTAGTATTAGAACATGGCCTTAGAAAAGGTAAACCAGCTACTAAAGTCTTACTGTGTCCTGGGACTGGTAGGAGACACCAGTTAAGGGTCCACTGTTCTATTATTGGTCATGCGATAATTGGTGATTATACATACAGCGAAAGAAAGGATGTGGAGCCTTACAGAACTTTTTTACACTCGTTTAGGTAATCTTTGTATGTGTATATTTATACTTTCAAACTTAATAAATTAATAATGATAATTATTATTACCTTTTGCAGGTTAATATTACATAATGATATTGAGAATTTAGACGTTAGAACAACTGACCCTTTTGATTTAACAAATTCGATAAATCAATGGCAACCTACAAATATTATTAGAAGTTTGAACGAAGATGTATTTTCAGATATCTATAGATTCATGAAATAAGGTAAAATTGAGATCTAATCAATTGTATTAATTTTTATTTTCGATATTTTAATGTGTATAAATTATATAAAATATATAAATTATTAATAAATTTTATTACTTTCCTTGAACTCCAGATGATTGTATATCAAATTGTATAGTTTTAAGTGGTAAATAAGATGATAATTTAATGCATAAATAACGTAATGTATCCTTTCTATAAAAACGAATAGAATTTGTTATCATGCTTGACCATGTAATTCCTAAAGAAGGTTTTTCCTCTATATTATCAGAAATGTTTTGATCTTTTAAAACTGCAGATACCTGGTAATACGTTAATTACTTTCTAATGTCCATATTTCTGTTACTTTATTGTCTTTTTTATCTTAGCGCATGTTATATCTTACTTGATTAATGCATACTATGCAAATATCGTTATTTTTACATAAATTATGCAATTGTTGTCCAATGATTCTCAAACTTTTCATTCTTTTTTTTGCTTGATCGTTCCAATCTTCCACTCTATATGGGGCTGCTATCGAGTCAATAATCAACAAACGTATTTTATGAATATTCATCAATAACGGAATTTTGTTAATTAAAGTCGACTCCAATTCTTCCTAAACTTAAAAAATAAAACATAGATATAATAATGTACTCTATTCCCATATACGTAATATGATATGATGTTATTATAAATCGATATTACAATTGTTGAAATATGTTCAACAAATACTGCATCACTGGTTACTTTATACGCCTGAATTACATCTAATTTTTGTATTAATTCGTATAATCGTTTTATTGGAAAAACAGCTTCCGTGACAATGTATACTGCACCTATGAATGGCAATACCAGAAATAATACACTCTCTGCGATACAAATATTTTTAAAAGAAAAAATAATTTTTCTACTTTTGATAAAGATGATATTGATCGTTACCAGCAGCAAGACCACCTACAGCTTCGGGTAACTGTACAGTAAGACATAATTGTAAAGCCAATTGAGTTTTTCCAGTACCAGCGCAACCATAAAACTGTGTGATACCGCGACAAAAAATACCTCCTTTAAATATTACATCTAATTTAGAACAACCTGTTGTTAAAAATTTATCCTGTTTCTTCAAATCTTTAGCCGTTATATCTACATTCAGAAAATGATAATATATACAAATTAAATTTATTACTCGAATAATATGTAACGAAAATATCTTAAAGATAAAAAATATAAAAAGAATAGTTTCAAAATAATACCAAAATTATCTTCCATTATTACGTATTTTTAATATGTATGTTTTATCTTCTGAAATGAGCCTCCTCTGTAATCGCGGAACCATTCCGCTGGAAGGAGGATGCTGTGGCGACCGTTACATCACGGTTGAAATAGACGCGGTTGGTTTCTTCTAATAACCGAAATATTAAACGTTTTATTAATTCGAAAGGTTCCAGAAAAAACCAACGGAAGAAAAACAATATGTTAACAGTTTATTTTGATGCCTGTCCTCGGCGTAGGTGAAAACATAGGCGAGCGTTAATCGACGCGCTATCAAACCTTCTAGACAATTAGGATGGATATAAAAATACGATGATTCCGTCGAGGATAGCTCGCTCGAAAACGGACTCGTAATGCTAACACGCGCTCGCATAATTCGTAATTTATAATTCTGTATCGATTAGTAGTTAAACGCAAGCACTATAGATGTAAATATACGTCGTGAACTATTTTATTCCTCTTTCATTGTTATTATTATAATAGTATTATCATTATTATTATTATTATTATGGTTGCTTTGCAGTTATTAAATTAATATCGTTTTGTGAAGTTACGTTTTATATTACAAGCATCTTCACAATTGGTATATTAAGATTAATTATGAAATAATACCAAGATTAAACATGTTAAGATAAATGTATTTTGACGTATGATATACAAATTATTGAATATATGCGTTTAAAATTAAATACGACGTATAAAACGCATTTTTTAATTAGATAAAAGCGGTTTCTCGAAGCAGTGATCTTCAATCTAGATAATATCCGTCAATCGATAGTCATATTTTACGTAAGTTATAATAGAGATAAAGAAAATGGATATGCAAAGTCAATTCAAGTACATAAATCCCATGTTGTACATAGGTGAATTTAACCGTACATAATCAATATAAATTCACTCTAACATTACAAAAAAAAATGTAAAAAAGATGAACACTAATTCAAAGGAAAGTAAAGACCATTGCTTATAAGGTTTCCATGTAGATCAGAGAATTTCAGATCGCTCTTCGTAGAATTATATTAGAAGCGGAGTATCCAGAATATAGTGAACAGAAATAGACTGGTGTGATCCGTTTTTTATTGGTTCGTGTGTATGTACTGCAAGTATTTCTAACTCAACATAAACAAATGAGCCATAAGATATCAATCGTTCTTTAATACTATCGTATATTGTCGATATTTCTGGTCAATGGTAACGATAAATTAAATGAAAGATAAATAAATTAGAAATTAAATTAAGAGTCAGGAATTAAATCGAAGGAGATTTATCTTTAGAAGAAAATAAAAATCCCTAGGATAAATAATATCTATTTTAGTATGTGTCAAAGCATACGCTGAAGATATAGCATTCGTAACTAATGATTCAATTTTCTTTATAACATGAAAGTGCGATTGATCAACTCTTGACGGTTTGCAATATTATTTTTTTCCTTAAAGTGTACGACTCCATGATTTAAGATAACATTACCAACTAACACGTTTATACATAAATACATACATATGACGTACTATATGCGCGCGCACACCCACACCCATACACACACGTATATATACGTATGATATCAAAGTAAGTAAGAAACGCATATATCCATGCGAATTCGCAAGCATGTGGACAAATAACTTTCACTTATGATGTGATTTAGTCTGCTATGAAGCTGAAAGTCTTATTCTGCATTAAAAAAATAACAATAGCGTGTTGTAAATGAAATATATCGTCGTGACTCGAACTTGGCACAGCCGCATGCGTAATAATTGCTTCTTTTCCGAAACTCGATCGAAACACATTATTCGACCGTAGAGCACTCTTTGGGCTCAACAGGAAAGAGAAGTTGCTGTAATGGCTGCCGTTTCATGAAATGAAGGTACCCAGCCAGTTTTGTGGTTTCACAATGGAGGAGAACTCCAGTTCCACATCTCAAAATCACAACGGACAATTATCTAGTGGTGCAAACGTTACACTTACGAACAATAAACATCAAGGCAGTGACAATGGCAGCAATGGCGATGCTAATGATCAGAGACCTCAATACTCTATGCCTGGTATTTTACACTTTATTCAGCATGAATGGGCTCGTTTTGAGCTTGAAAGATCTCAATGGGAACTTGACAGAGCTGAATTTCAGGTGAGCTTTGATACACTTTGAAAGATTGTCAAACGTCATCGTATCTTGCGTTATTATTCAACCTTTAATCTATTGTAATTTCACCTATTGTTTGACAGGATGTAAAGAATAATATTGCTGTGAATTTTTGTGTCATATGTTCGTTTAAATGTTTCCGATATAGATATCTCATTATATCGGTACAAATTAGAAAGCTTTCGAATGCATTTCTTTTTTGGATAAAGTAATACTTATCCTGTGATTTGTATGACATTTTTTTATATGGCTTGCTTTTACACAGTTTTAAAAATAACGGACTTTCTAACAGACTAAATAAAAACTCTAAAAAACAAAAATGTATGCTGCGCACATATTTATACATTCATTTTTTAGTACCGTTCATTTATTAGCACTGGCATTGATCTTAAAAATAGGAATTCTATTTTTTGTGTACAAAAAACATTTATATTAATTAGCGTAGCAGATATTTGGCAAGAGAAAAGTGCATATCATTGTGATTTTTTAACTATATATATATATATTTAATGGTTATTTTAATCTTTTTCATTTCTATTTTTTATTTTTCTTTTGCTCTAGTAACTTTTGAATTTATTCTATTTACATGGTTTTCCATACAATAAGCTATGATTTTAATTGGTATGGTTTTCCAAGGATCAGTCCTCTATGTTAATCAGAGAATAGGAATATTTTAATAGCAGAGCATATGTAAAAATATTAAAATCAAAAGATTTACAATACTGATATTTATCAGCTATAACAATTTTACAATGCACCCCCTCCCCACACACATATATAATAAAATATAATTTTTAAAAATAAATTATTGCATGCTAGAATGGAAGAAAGAGAAAAAAGAAATGATATTTTTAACGATTATAAGTTTAATAATAAATCTAATGGTTATTGATACAAACCAGTAGTCAGACTACTAATGTATTTAATACCAGGCATACTTAATTTGACATTGATAGTATGCATGTGTATCTATAATTATTTATATGATATAAATAATTATATATGATTTATTTATGTTGTTATTTTTAGTTATTCAGTTATGCAAATATTTTATTCAAAAGAATGAATTTTCATAAGAGTTTGAGTTAGAGCAAGAGTTTTTAAACAAATTTACATACTCATGCTCATGCTCAAGATTATTTACACTCCATAAATTATTTTATTCTCTTCTTTTCAAATAGATTATCATCGGGTTTGAGAACAGAACTCAGAGTCTGTGATTATCTTGATTGTGATTAAGTATGAAACAAACGATATTATTTAATTTTTTGTTTCTCTCTTTAACCATTCAAATTCCAAGGTACATTGGACACATTTTGTCGAAAAGAGCCAAACAGTAGCGTTTGTCTTCTTTTATGTCAAAAACGCCAACCAAGCAATGTGATCGCATTTTTTGTTTGACATCATATACAATAACAAAGAAAAATAATTACGAAAAATAAATGTTAATTGCGCTAACTTTAATAGAATTCCTGTACACCATCGGTTATCCATAGCGGTCAATTAAATACACTAAATTTTTTCGACACGGAATCTGAACAGCGCGATCGCACTGCACGGGATTTAAATGGTTCATACAGTGTTCATTACTTATAAAGAAATATTATAAATAAACGAATCAAACGAAACAATAGTTTATAATAACATAAGAAAGTATTATACAAATAAGATTGGACTAGTTTAAAGAATTGAAAAATGTTGGAACAAATGATAATTGTAATAGAAAATCCAGTTGTATCTAAGCCTAATTGAATTAATTACAAAAGAGTTTCATTTATAATAATCAAATCTATACTTCCAGAAATTTATTAGCATTTGAAAGTTATTGTATAAATTACTTATATGTAAAAGTATAATATGATGTATAATATATATTTTTAGAATTTCACGTAAAAGGATTAATATATTATACAATAATATATATACAAAGTCTCTTCGACAGTGCGTCTGGCGACGATCATTCGTCACGAACGATTTCCGCGTCCTAGGTTCTCACGCCTAGGACAGACGCCAGACAGGCTCGGCGCCATGCTCAAGTGTTGGTCTCTTCTAGCACCCGTCAAAATAACACAAAATTCGTTCAGTTTTTGGGTACTAGAAGAAACCAACCGCATCTTTACAATCTAAATTATCTACGATCCTACACAAGTATTAAGTATCAATTTTTAATATTTCTTTTATAGGCTAGAATAGCTTTTTTGCAAGGGGAAAGAAAAGGGCAAGAAAATTTAAAAAATGATCTAGTAAGGCGAATAAAAATGCTGGAATACGCACTCAAACAAGAAAGGTAATTTAATTAATATTCAGGAAATTGACACGTCACATATTTGTTTCGATATTGAATAACAAATAATGTACAGTAGCTGCTTATTTTTAGTACTATGTTTTTGTTATCACTACATAAAAAGACAGAAAATCATATTTTAAGTATTAATTAGCGTACATTTTTATATAAACAAGTCTGTAGTATTGACTGAATGTATATATCATACTATATATATACACATACGTTTATATTTCCTGAAATAAATAAATATTTTAAATCAGTTTTTAAAATCAAACGAAATAACAAACATTTTCTTCTAATTTATATTCATTTTGATAATTTTCATAATGTATCTAGAGCAAGGTATCACAAACTGAAATATGGAACTGATTTGGTAATACAAGATGATGTAAAACCACCTTTGTATGAAGAAGGAAGTACATGCGCTGGTTCCGAGAGTGGCGCAGGTGATGGAGAATCATCATTTACGTCAGTTAGCAATATTAGCTGGAGACAAGGTCGGCAATTGTTGAGGCAGTAAGTAATAAATATATATACATATATGTATATATATGTATATATATATATAT
>JAITYT010000458.1:861641-884677 GCA_025433975.1 Liostenogaster flavolineata
TAAAAGGAAGATTGATTTGATAGACGAATAGAGCAGGAAGCGTATAAAATATGTGCTCATAAATCTTTGTAGTCAGTCGCGCATGTACGTGTCAAATTTTGTCAATATTTGCCAGATGACAATGTATTTTAATAGGACTGCTGAGAGGAAGAAACGTCATTATCGATCTCTCGAAATACTCTAGAAATAAAAGATCGATTATAGTTGGTCGATAGACGAGTCAGAGAACAGGTGACGACATCGTTGTCATACTCGTGATTTCATAACACGCCATTTTCTTTGTGTGAAGTGTTGGAGCAGAAGGTTTTACGTCCTATTTTCTATTAAATTCAAGGTAATACGATCAATTTAAAATATCTTATCGATCAGTGGCTCGATGTGTTCGTTCAGTGATAGATTTCGTTCGTCTCTCTTTTGAAGAGATCGCCGAATTACCGCGCAAAATCATAATTGGCTCGATGGTGTGTTGACAGATTTTCAACCATTGCAGTTAAACGGATTCTACATTACGTCTTTACGTATAAACCTTTTTGATCCTGTTAAGTTCTGCTTTCCTAGGATGTTACATTCGTTCTTTTCTCTATCGTAAATAATATCTCTGTCGTATAGTTAAAACGCGTACAGGGAGCACTGGAGAGGAGCATTTTTTTCGATACACGTACGTCATTATGCAGGAATACTTTCATCTCAATGTTCGATGATTCATTTGAAAAAGATACCACAGTGACACCTACTATGAACTTTAACAATAATGATTCGATCATCTTTGTCATTTAATCGCATTAATCCAGAAATCGCCTTGACAATGTGAAATCTTAAAATATCGTAAATGTTTACTTCTAAATATCGAGAACATAGTAGTTAGTTAATATTCCATATATTTTGCGAAGAAATTGGAATGGCAACGTTTGTTTAAGGCAAGATTATGCCTACCGCGTTATTGCCCTATTGTTAATCGTTATTATCTTGCGACGCAAAATATATCATCCTATCCGAATGCCCTGTCGAAACGTTTTATATATATATATATATATATGCACATCGATTTTTATTTACTTTTCTACACGACTATTGTCATTGTGTTCGCTCATCGATATCTTCTTTGTTTTTAGTTCAAAATGGCATCTCGCAAGAAAGTATTGTTGAAAGTCATCATTCTTGGTGATTCCGGAGTAGGCAAGACCTCTTTGATGAATCAATATGTCAATAAAAAATTTAGCAATCAATACAAAGCTACAATAGGAGCAGATTTTCTTACCAAAGAAGTTATGGTAGATGGTAGGGTAGTCACTATGCAGGTAAATCTATTCTTATCCAAATAAATATTTTCTCTTCGGTAATTATTTTCTGTATTCCTAATTCCAACGAATTCGTATTCCCCGTTTTTCTCAGATTTGGGATACAGCTGGACAAGAAAGGTTTCAATCTTTAGGAGTGGCTTTTTATAGGGGTGCGGATTGTTGTGTATTGGTATTCGATGTTTCTGCACCGACTAGCTTCAAGTCTTTAGATTCTTGGAGAGATGAATTTTTGATTCAAGCATCACCACGAGATCCAGACAATTTTCCATTCGTCGTCTTGGGAAATAAAGTTGATGTAGAACCTAAGGCGGTAAGATGAGAAATTGAAAATTTGAAAGGTAAAACATTATTTTGATGTCCGATATGTGTTGATTAGGTGTCAGGTAAAAGAGCACAACAGTGGTGTTTATCAAAGAATAATATTCCATATTTTGAAACTAGTGCAAAAGAAGCTATTAATGTTGAACAAGCTTTTCAAACGATAGCTAAGAATGCCTTAGCTCAAGAGAGCGAGGTGGGTTAAGAAGCTTTATAGTATTTGGGTCGCATCCACGTAAGACAAAAATTTATCAAAGTTCGGTGTAAATTTTATTTTATTTTTAGGTGGAGTTGTATAATGAATTTCCAGATCAAATTAAGTTGACCAATGACCAAAGAAACAATGGTAAAGGCGATTCTTGTGCATGCTAGGTCGTGGAATCATTGACTTTCTTGTACAAGCATAAGGATACACAGGTCAGTTCGTACGTTTTCATACCAAAGCGTAAGAAATGTCACAAAATATTACGATGAGTTTGGTTAATGCCTGAGAAGTTCGAGAATATATTTCTCAGTTTTCATATCTTCTAAATCTACTAGCTTTCAGTAATTTTAAAATGTTAATAATCTCAAAAATTTCTTACCTTGTTTATCGAGACGGACGATTTAAAGTGTGTATATCTCGTATAGTTAAATTATAAGGGAAAAAAAAAATTATTTTTTAATTACTAAGCACATCGAGAGATATTTCTCCTGACTTCTCACAACAAAGAGTACGTTGTAATTTTACTCTATTTTATACTACACACAGCTTTTCAGATGGATAATCTATGTCCATCTAATTTGCTGAACAATATGCTCGGCATATTACTTTTAAAACATTGCAATGCTCTCTCGTTGGTTATGGTAAAACGTATGAGCTGCCCTATATACCTGTGTCTCTGCAACTCGTTGTTGATGTCCTCTATCATAGGGATGATACTGGCATTTTCACATAATAAAAATTGTTGTTACGCCAGAAGAAAGAAATACAGGTTGGGAACGCAGCTAGCGTCACGTTTAGAAAATCATATAAAAGTTTGCTCGCAATATGTTGGATACAATTGCATTTACAGAAAAGCCTCGTCAGATAGTATAAACTTGTGAGTAGTGTTAAAGTATGGTTTTTTTTTTGTTAGGAATGGAAATGTACTAGTGTTATTGATCAGTTATAAAAGAATATTAGAAATAATACCATCCACGTAACAGAATTCTTTTTATTAAAATGAAAAATTTATACGTGAATAATACAGTGCTATAATTATCTTTTACTTCTGTTAATATGCGATTCTTGCCGTTTCCAATAATATCAAATTCATACTTACGTATGTACAATGAAACATGTACTTTGTCAAAATTGGATTTATTGGCGAGACTAATTTTGTTGATGTATACTGCATCATTTATTCATTCTTTAACAGATGAATCAATATGTATTATAGGAAAAAATGTTCTGTTTTGTATGTGAATCAGCAGTTGAGATACCTACCATGTATATTTTATAGGTATTATCGTCGTTATCAGTAATTATTTTTTTAAATATTTAATTTGAAATAAAAAAAGAGAAGTGGTAATAAAACACACAAAGCGTGTTTGTTGTTCGCCTTATAAAACGAACGATGACAAAATTGAATTTTGTCTAGACAAAATCACTAACATCCAATGTCACTTTTACAAGCTAAACTTTAGATTGTGATCATGGCAGAATTGATATATTTTTGCAATGTAATATGTTGGAAAAGAAAATCTATGTAATATTTAATTGTGTATCTAAGAAGAAAATAAAGTAGGTCCTTTAATATTTTACTTTCGTGGACTGAGGCTTTAAATACGATTTATTATTACTATTATTAACACAGAGTACATGTGAATTAAGTTTCATTGTAAAAGTGTTGTAATGGGTATATACAATTGATTTTTTTAAATGGATGAAATATACTTATTTTTTCTGTTATTAATAAAATGATCTCTTATACACAGTAATTTTGTAGTAAAAGAAAAAGAGCAGACATTTTATACAAGAATATCAGCTAAGACAATTGTGACGCAATGCCGACGATCACTTCCTCGTTTAAAAACATAATTTTAGATTTTAAGCCACGATCCTGACATATTCAGGATAAAAAGTTTCGTGAGCTGACTTATACATATAAGATTTCATATGAAAAAAAAAATTAGCACGTGAAATGTATGCATACACTTATGATCACTCAAATACATATCTGTCGTGCGTGTATGCATATTTACGTATATACATGTATATAAATAACTATCATGACGATTATAATTATAATTATTAATATAATTTTATTCAAATACGTTAACTATAGATATTATAATTATAAATATTATTATATTCATTGCTGCTGCTGCTGCTGCTGCTGCTGCTGCTGGTATAAATCCACTATTGCTATTCTTAGTTTTAAGTAAATAAAAAAGAATAACAAATACATCTATTGGAAAAATGAGCTGGTCAAATTAATTTATTATTTGTACGCGTGTGCGAAATATTCAATAGTAAAATAATTTAATGATACAGTTCCTCCTCGTCTGTACCTATTACAGCACTGTATCTATTGTTACTGACGATAATTTTAACGTGTAGCTGCGAAGTTGGTATGTAAGACTATAATGAAATTGAGAAGTAACTTAGTTAATTATTAAAAATACTAATTTATACTAGCATTTTGTCAAGCGTCGTAAATAGCAGAGCAAACATTTTATTTTATTAAAATATGTATAAGTTAAATATTTATCTTTGTATAAAAATTAAGTCGTATTCATTTTTACATAAAGCACGAAACTCAACTCTCATTCGAATTATAATTTGTTTTTGAAAATCTGTAATAACATAGATTAATTACAAGTAAAAGATTATCTGATTTTTTATTTCATTTAAACTGTTCTATATTAAATTAATATTTTCTTAACATATAATTTTTATTATGTTTGTATGAATCATTATGATTATTCGTATTTTTATAAAAATACTATCAAGTTTAAGTAGAAAAGAAATATAAATTACAACTGAAATACTCACATTACTTATATAAAATAGAAAAGAGAGCAATGATATACCGAAATCACTATCGATACATCTCGTGTTGTATGAATGAATATATTTCGGAAATAGATATTTTAAATTTCTGAGAAACATACCTATTAATAATTTTTTACGATAAAATTAATTACATAGTGAATATTTTGAGTTTCTATTTATTTCTAAATGCTGCCACTTAACTTTCAAACATTATTCACGCATCAGTTTTTAAATTTCTTGTTTCTTCTTGAACTCTCCTAATTCTTACTATCGTATAGTATGTTGCCGTTTGCAGTGCACGATCATAAGCAGTTTTCGCAAAATACTTGACTTTGATAGCCTTATCTATCCCCCTAAGTTGTCTATGCTTCATTTAATCAAAGTCCGGTTCACATTCCACATTGATTTTAATTTTGTGGCAAGTTTTTCACTGTCCTAAAATGAATAAAAAGTTAATTTTTTAATCGTTGAAAAGTATTATAAAGCCTTACATATCTGGATTAATAGGGAGATAAAAGTAACCGGATTAAAGAATTTTTTCTTACATCGAACTTTATTCATTCAAATAGAAATCAACATAATCGACACTTCATTTCAATATTCAAGGATTCTGTATCTTTTTAACTGCTAAATCACATAAATTTGTTAACAATTGTTCTTGTGTTAACAATTTTTTAATAACTGTTTAGAGATACATTCTTTTCATACTTTGAACCATTAAAATCCTATTTTAAATGCCTTAAATGCTTTGACGTGTGAAACCACATCTTTATTTCTTTTATCTGGCATTTCATTTTATGTAAAATTTATGTCAATCACATCTCTGTCGTCCTTATCACATTGAAACTATTACTGTTACAATAATTACATCCCGATATTCTACGTAATGTACCGATATATTTGTATTATATGTAAACATCACTATGAAATGGTTGTTGGGATAACGGAACTTCTGCATAATAGATCGATCACTATTAGAGGTTGCGCCTTTTTAAAAAGACGCCAATATCGTAAGGTGATCTCCAATTGTATTTTTACAGTTTGTTTATCATCTCTTTTCTATCTCCTGTATATAGGAGGGTATTTCCATATTATATGAATAGATCTTCCTCTTCGAGGCATTCAACACTTGCAGTTGCTCGTTATTTCTATCCATGTTAGGGAAGCTGCCAGGTTGCAATGATCAACTCAGACCCTACTAACCCATGCTATAGTGTCATGCAGTAGTCCTTTGTTTAAGTACCATGGCATTTTGAAGTACACAAATGGTATAACTAGTAATCTAATGGCAAAGAGTAACTGGTGTCGTTATACTTAATTTTCTACACAAATTAATAAATAATATTTGTTTCAAAGTATCAGAATTTTATCTACATTAACACTTTTTCATTGACAAAAAATAATATTTATTTACTTAACAAATAATGTGTAGAGGAATAGTAGAAATATCCATGTACATCATTTTTTGAAATATAAAAATTATATTTTGAATTCAGAATAATTACAATTATATACAACTGGTCATTACCAAACGATAAATATTAGCATTTGTAAGATTAATTAATTTGAAAGATTATTTATCGATGCAGTGATCTTTAGAATTGCTTCAGTCTCTGCTTTATACACAAAAGTGTTTATATAAAAAATATTACTACTAATAAGAAAAGTTATGTGTATTCGATTCTAATAAGTTGTTGGTTTAAAACCGGTTTATACGTAAAAAGTTTAGCATATTTTTGGAGAAGCTGTTTCCAAAAACAGATTATATCCACTATTCGTAATTTGTTCCATATAAAATCTCTGCCATTATCTGCAATTTTTTTTGATATGTTGTCATTGCTTTTTGCAAACTCTATTAATTCTCTGAAAATATGAAATGAATTCAGTAAAATGTGTGTTAACGCAAGAATTGTTATATAAAATTTTAATAAATACTAATTAAATATAAATGAAAAGTAACATATTCTAAGAGTGCAAGAAACATGATATTTCTATCTATGAACTATTAATACGTAATAATTATTTCTTACTCTAAATCATTTTGGGTAGCATCGCTTGGAACTGGAATAAAGTGTATCCAAGGTTTCATGGCGTAATAATAAAATTCAGACCATTCGTCTCCAACGTGAAAAACCAAAGATCGACAAAGAAACAAATGTTTGTGTCTAAAAGAAGCTGCAACGCCTCTGTAGTTAAATAAATATTTGTATCTGCAATGCGCTTCCAAAGATACTTCAGGAGCTGCTGGCATATCCAATGTATCCTATAAAAATAGTTGTTTTTCACTATTCTTTAATCATAACTGTTGTCATTAGTATCAGATATCAAAAACAAAGGAATGTACTTTGTTTGATTTCCACGCTTGATTTTTTGTATATTGTGCGTCGATTAAATTTGGCTTTCGACGGCTCAATATTATTAAATTATCACGCTCCAAACTTGTTCTAGATCCACGGAAAAAGCCTTTATTTTCTTTCTTTTCCCAAGGTAATTGTTCGCTCGCTTTATTTAACGATTCCCTATGTTGATCCCATCTTCCGAGACCACGTGGATACAAAGAAATAGCAGGTCCACCTTCCCAAAATGCCCACGCTGGATATATTATATCATAATATTGCGGTGTCTATAAATACATTGTAACGAACTAAGTTTTAAATCGCCGATAGGAATAAACCTTTTATATTTTCCATAATTATTTGTTGGAACATCGCTTAAATTATATGTTATAATGATTCATACTTCTTATCTTAAATCACCTTACTGAAAGAAAATATGGGTAAAGGTTCTCCAAAGTGTATGCTTGATTGAGGATAGTCTCTTGTGTTCACGACCAGGTCCATATCCGGCAAATTCTTTATTATTTTTAATAAAAAGTACTCTATTCCGGAGCATCTCGATGGAAACATGCAGTTCTTTTCACGGAATAGCTTTCCATTTATTATCTGATAAAATGTTCCTCTAAAAACACAAAGAGAGTATTTAAAATGATCGATGCACGATTATGTATATATTATATATATATCGTGTAGGATTTATATAAAATAATTCGTAACGATAAAATACCTCGTTTTAGCAACATTAATCAATTTTTCGCCAATTCCATGTCTTTTAAAAGGCTTTAGATCTCGTTTAATTATATCTCGAAAGCACTTACATTCAGTAATGTTACAATCTTTATATGTATGCTCTGCATTTTCAATCGCTGTGATGTACTTTTCATATTTCTCATTGTAGACTAAAAATGTTAAGCAAATATAGTTACTTACGACTTTAAAATTCTTTTTAAATTACGCAAATATTATCGCATTAAAACATTTTACTTCCGAAGTTCCATTAAATAATGATCATATATATATATATACATAATAAAATTGAAAAGCATTTATAGTCAGTAATGAAAATTTGCTTTGTTTACTCTATATTCGTTTACAGTAAATACGAAATTAATACCTTTCTTATACATATAGCTTTCATCATTTTCGAGAATGCAATTTTCTGTGCTACCGATTGAACAGTGTTGTTCTTTGCATTGTCCTTTTAAAGATATCGTTGATAAAACAGAATAGACTAAAATCCACGTATATAAATCCATTTTCCATACTGGATGACGACTTTTGGATATAGAGTTTAACTGACCTTTATTACGATATCATTATCGAGCAAAAAGACTCGTATCACTTCCACTTTTCCTAATTCGCTTGCTTCTTCTCGTTATAAGCTGAAAACGCATAGTTTGTTACTAGCGTTGTATTTTAAACGAAACCGATGTAATGGGACTTCGGTATAAACGTAAAAGTTCAAATTTGATTGCTTTTCTATTTAAACCCTTACAAAAAACTCGTTTCTTTAAAGTTATAAAGTTCGTATACTGTTAAACATAGTTTACATCGTATTTGTATATCAAACGAGCTTAGTAATTTCATCGATATTCATCGTGGATGATCATATATCGACGTTATGCGAGTTCTCTTATAATGTTTTATAAGTCCAACGCTAGTGGTGGACTTTTATGGTTTTATGGTGGGCGTTTTAGTCTATATATTTTAACTTAATGCAACTCTGTTTTATAAATTTTATAAAATAAAACTGCCCCTCTACTATAAATCACCATTACTGTAAAACTAGTTTAGAAAATTTTATTACCAGCAGAGATTCAAAAGTGGGCAGTAGGTATAAAAAGGTTGACTACCTCTGGTTTACACCATGTATATACTATTACTATGGCTTACAAATTTATCAAGATTCTTTATTCAGAATTGTAATATTATATTTATGTTACGATAATTTTACAATTGTTTTAATTCTGAAATACATTAATATTAACGCATCGATATTATTGATTTTACTTATTACATTACATAATATAAATGAAACGTAGCTTTTGTATTCATATTGCGTTGTCATCTCCAACATCGAACTGGTTATCATTATTTATATTATGTAATATTATGTAATATAAATAATTATTATTTTATACTGTGCTCTTAGTACGGAACGTTACACTCGATATAATTATGAATGTATGAATGTATTTGAAAGTTTGAAAGTGGAGAGATGTAACTTCGCGGCTCTCTCAGTTTCCGTTCTCCTCCGCTATGCCGGAGTGGCGCTCGTGTCAGCGATGGTGTCTCCATGCGATGAGTTTCGCAACTAACTTCCTAATACACACAACTCTACCGATTGTAGTCAATCTTCTGTTTTTTATTGACTGTATGATCTTATACGGCTACGTATTTCGTAATCTACGATAAACAATTCTTTTCAAGTTGGGTATCGCAATAGGAGGTGTGTATAGAAATATTGTTATAAAAATGGTTAAATGTATAGCGAACATATCTTCACTATGGTGAATTTCCTTGTATATGTACAAGGAAATTATTTTACAATCTAAAGCATATTAACCCTTTGCATTCCGCTGTCCCCTCTCAGGGAACATCGCAAATCTAGCATATTAATCGGATGTCTCCTCTTAGGGGACATTAAAGTTTCTTAGTGATTACGTAGAATTAACTTATTTCAGCACAACTTTTTGAAAAATGCGTGTTTCCCTGAAGTTTTCTCTTTAAATGGCACAAGTTATTGTAGTAATTGTGTTATTAAAACACGTGCCATTAGATATTCATATGATTTATACAACCATTATGTTTTATCGGTTGCAATTTTTTGTTTCTTTGTATCCCCTTTTCAATCTCAATTTCAACATTGAAGTTTATCAAATAATTATATATATATAATATATAATATCAAATAAAAAAATATGTTTTATATGTATATTATTTGGTTATGTATTTTACAATACTAAGCATAACATACATTAGTTGTAGTTGTCACTAGTAATGCAATGTCTGTTGATACTATGCGACTTGTATTTTTTAACGATACGTATCGTTAAATGAGTCGCTCAGAAGCCAATGCGGTTAAGTTCTGAAAACAAATTTAATAGAAAATAAATATAATAGAAAAGAAAGCCAATGTTTTTTAATACATTCATTTTTGAAATTTCTGGCATATTATTTTGATCAGAAAAGTACTTAAGTCTTTTTTTTCTAAGGGTAGAGAATCTGCACCAAGACAAGCTACGTACAAAATGTGCAAATAAAAACATTAGTATTTATTGGAACAATGGTGGTATCTTAAAAACCGTAGGACTTATTTCTTTTGGCAGTAGAAGAAGTTAAGAAATGTGTACCCTTTAATGTTTCCATAGTACATTTATGTCATATTAATTAGGTTTTAATATCTGATAGTGTCATCGATATTAATATTTTCCCGTAGGATATGTAATAATTGATTGCGTCTAATTTGCAACTTGCCTAGATTAACTTTCCAATATATTTTTTAATTTGTGCTTTTCAGAAAAGTCTGTTACACGCGAAAAAAATATAGATTATTCGAGATGCCGCAAAACGAGTACATTGAAAGGCATCGTAAACTGTACGGTCGTCGATTGGATTATGAAGAAAGGAAAAGGAAAAGAGAGGCTCGCGAGCCTCATAAAAGGGCTGAACGTGCACGCACTCTTCGTGGCATAAAAGCAAAGATCTTCAATAAAGAGCGACGTAATGAAAAAATTCAGATGAAAAAGAAAATTAAAGCTCACGAGGAGAAGAAGGTAAAACAGACATCTGATAAGTTGCCAGAAGGAGCCTTGCCAGTATATCTTCTCGATCGTGACACTACTACCCGTGCTAAAGTACTGTCCAACATGATTAAACAAAAACGGAAAGAGAAGGCTGGGAAATGGGATGTTCCGATACCGAAAGTTAAAGCACAGTCTGAATCTGAGGTATTCAGAATACTGAGAACTGGTAAATCTAAACGTAAGTCATGGAAAAGAATGGTCACGAAAGTGACGTTTGTCGGTGAAAACTTTACAAGAAAACCACCTAAATTTGAAAGATTTATTCGTCCTATGGCATTGAGATTTAAAAAAGCACATGTAACTCATCCGGAACTAAAAGCTACGTTTTGTTTACCAATTATTGGAGTCAAGAGGAATCCAAGCTCCAATATGTACACTACTTTGGGTGTAATAACAAAGGGCACTATTATCGAAATTAACATTTCGGAATTAGGACTGGTGACGCAATCTGGAAAAGTTGTATGGGGGAAATATGCTCAAGTGACTAACAATCCTGAAAATGATGGTTGTATCAATGCTGTTCTTCTTGTTTAGTTTAAGTAAGTGTTCACAAATTAATAATTGTTAACTGTACTTATATTTTCTTATTTATTTAAAAAATTGAAATAAAGCCAAAAAATTCAAATCCAGTTTTTTATATTAACCCTAAATATTTAAATCCTAATGGTCAAATTTTTAATACAATTATTTCCTTTTAATTTCCTTATTTTTCGTTTCTCCTTCCATAAATTACATATATTCAATAGGACTAAGAATATTTAGTTAGTTTTACATGGAAACTTTCAAAAAAATGTAAATCAAAGTTTAATTTGTAAAGTAATATGATTAATTAATTGCAGTAAATAGAAAAATGATAAGTTCATTGCATTAAAAATACTTGTATAGTGTATTCATCTGCAAATTTCGCGAACAAAATGTAACGTTTTTAAAATTTCTACAGAAATTGCAGTGTCAAAAATAAGATATAGCAAAAAAACGAAAGAAGATTTATTCGGCTCCGAAGAAAATAAAACAAAAAAAAAGGTCAAGCTCACTGTATTGAAGTTTTATAAGGTAATTCCTTTCTATCAATATAATAATATTCATCTGTAACTATTATCAAATATCGATGAAAGTACCTTCTTTTATTTTTACTTGTGTAAATAATGTCGATGAAAATGAAAAAATTCATCGGCTAAGACGCGAATGTCCTATGGAGTAGTGTGATGCTGGCATTTTTATGGTAGTAATGGAACACCATTATTATTGCAGTAAACGTGGTTACACACGTGTGTTTAATAAGCCAGAAGATAAGTGAATTAAAAAATATGTATTTTTTCTTTATCTTTTTTTCTTGTTGGAATGAAGAATTGTTTTAAATATTCCAAAGCAGTGATTTTTAACTTTTTGAGTGATTGGTATCTCTAGGGTACCCTTAACAATAAGTCACTTGCGCTTTTGTGAATTTGTGATTTGTGAAAAATAATGAATTATTTTATTAGTATGTCATCAGCGGCTCAGGTAAGTATATTTTGTATAATTTATGTTTGAAAAAAACTGAACAAGCATGACAATGTTTAAAAGATGATCAGCAATATAGACAACGATCATTTATAATAATATAAATTTAAACGATATAAAAATAAGGAAGCGTCATTTTCTTATAATCTGATTCAATCTTACATTGTCATTATAATACATACAGTAATTATAATATTATTATAGTATAATGAATAATAAATTATTATAATAAGTTTCGAACTGACTGTGTATATTACGAATAAACAGTTACTTTAACATACCGGTAAAAATTAAGAATATTTTAAAGGTATGAATACCAGAAATTCCATCACAGTATTGGTGGAAATGTATAAATATGGCAAAATAACGTCGTACGACGTGGAAGGAACATTGCCTACGTAGTTGAGACAAAATAAATAATACAGTACAATAAATATTCCATTCCAAAAAAGAACTATATTATAATAGTCCTTTAGCAATCAAATTACGTGAGTATATGCTTACTGTGTGGCTAGTTGATTTCCAAGATTCATATCTTATAATATAAAATTGAATCGTCAATAAGGCAGACCTGTTTCCGGCTTAATTTATCGGATCGCTTATTGACGACAGCTGTAGTTAAAGGCTTAAAGATCCACTGTCTAAATATCACAGAGTGGTGTCGTTTTAATGAATTGGAACAGTATCGTTATAAATATCGCAAGAAAAGCAAATACGATAAATACGACTAAATACATGCGATATAAATACATAAATCCGTGTTTCATAATTGCTTACATTTTTTTGAGATGTGATTGCGAAATCGTGACGGGAAATTTTGTCTCTCAAATATTCTCTAGTGCGATCTTTATGCATTTTTCACGCAATTAAGGGCTGCTGGCTTCACAGGGGGAATTTCAGGACTGAGCTTAGAAATGACTCCATTGAAACACGAAACTCCTTGTAATTTTCCTTGATTAATGGCGGAGTTTCCAGAGTTCGTGACGGAATTTACCGTAGATTCGAAATTCCTTACGGGGCCGCTCGCTGATCCCAATTTAATGCTTATGCAGCTTTGCATTTGTATTATGTTACTCGAATAACAACTAGGGAAGATGCTATTCAATTCTCCGAGAAGAAGCTGACCAGTCTGTCAAACGAAAACGTCAGTATTATCACATTACAGTATCTGCGTCATATTTCTAAAGATAGTTTATTAGTACATCAAGGTATTTTTCTATTCAATTATCTTTTTTTTATTGCTTTCAAGCGAGGCAGTTTAAAATCTTTGAATTATTTGTTAAATAGAAAATCAAAATCAAATGAAACATCTATTCGTGCATCGTTATTAATCGCCTAATTGCACATACATTTGTTTCTATTTGATACGTTAAATGTATTATTATTTTCAACGTATGGATAGAATTTGCGTGCAACTAATTTGAAGAATTAATTTAAAAAAATTATGTAAATTCACGGAGTAATTCAACATGCGCGAACATACACGTAAAAAAAATAATAACAATAATAACACATTTAATACAATAAATTTAACAACAACAGTTGTTCCGGCTATCGCTCACATGTTGTGTGAGCGGCCATTAAAGCGTTAAGAATCCATTATCGTAACAACGATTTTAAACTCAAGGAATGCATGGTCAACATTCATTGATATTCGTTAAGTCGTAATTCACATAAGTCTCTCATGGATTGGAGCAGTGCTCTTCAATCGAATTAGTATGTATTTATTAGTGAAAATAAGTGACATACCGAGATAGTTGAATCGTAGAGACTCTTCGCTTGCGAGAGCGAACTCTTGGCATCGCTACCGCATTTGTCCAAGGAAGCGTAGCCATTTTTACTGATGGCAGCTAAAGACAATCTTGCGTTTTCGTAACACTGTTCCGCGTTTTTGCCTTCGGCTTTGGCCGCGTCCACGGCAGTCTGAAAGCGAGATGCAGTTTAATTCGCTCCTTTAATTTATTATATTTGATCTAATGAGAAATAAAAGTACGCGTTGAGTTTGTTGTTTTGAAAGGAAACGTATTATAACGTGCTTATAAAAAAGAAGAAGGTCGAAGATGCAAAGTGCGAAGTTTTATGGATAATATTCCAAAGATCGTATCGCCTATTACAATTTGTGATGCGAAATACTTACACGAATGTCACGAATTACAGGATTCACCAAATTGTTGATCGCCTGCATCGAGTTTATCTTGTCATTGTGAAGTTTAATGTCCAAGTTGGATTCGAGATAATTTCTCTCGCGGGTAAGGCTACGGATGCCCGTCTCGACCTTGTTTTTATCCCTATCCAACTTAGCTTTAAGAACGTTCAAACTCTCTGCTTTGGCGTCTGGAATCTGTCAAGAAAATTCGATGACTTTAGCAAAGATCAGAATAGTGCTGCTCATGCATTTGCTAATCACAGCTGTTTAATCGAGTAATTATTAAATTTTTCTAGGAAGCCATCTTGAATTCGATTATTCGACCGATAAATTAACGCCAATGACATTAATCGACGAAAAAAACCGTGAATTTATAGAGAAACGAGAAAAGGACAATTATTAGGTCGATGCAAAAGTTCGTTCCGTTTTTGGCGCCTAGGTTTCTGTTAGAAAAATGTTTCACAAAAAAATGACGATAAGTTTTTAAGAAGAGCTTTCAATTACTTGAAAGATGCACAGGGTGGCCACGAGGCAGGCGAGAATCGCGTAGTTTTTCATTGTTCCTTCTTCTTGGCAGGCGAATTCGTCGTTTACTTCCACGTCGATTCGTTCGTTGCGCGTCGCAGATCTCACTGACGATCTTACAGCTGATCGTCCCACGTTTAAATAGGTAAGAGCCGCTTCCTCGTGCCGATAGCACCGATCTGGAACGACCATTGACGCGGAAAACGCGAGGATTGATCAACGACACGCTCGCGCTATCGCGAAATTTCTCGGGTGAATCCCCGGCCCCGGGGAATATCCAGTTCAACGAAATCAACTGTACGCCTGCATGCGAGCAAATGCACGTGAGCTAGTGTATGTGAACGATTAATTCTTAACCCTTTTCCGTCGTAAGAGAATCGAGCGATGGTACGCGGTGAACGTCAGTTGCTCGATTAATTATTGCTCGTAAAACCCATAATACATCGAATTTTTTTGAAGTGTATTTGTTTTAGCTAAATGAAGTTTGTATTCTCTATTTTACTTAATACGATTTGTATCTCTCTCAAGCGTGGTATTTTTCTATATAAAATTCATCTTCGTTATTCGGCACGTGCTCGTGTTCGCTTCGTTTTTGCCTTCTTTTAGCCATTTCAAAATAAAAACTTATAATGACACTTGTAATAATAATTAAATAAAAATAATACCGATAAAAATAAAAAGCCAAACTGACAAGGTTAGAAAAAATTATAACTATCACCAAGGAAAACTGTAGTGCGTTTTTTCGTTGTGTTCTGTCCGCTGGCATAAAATCATTAATTTGTCGTACCAATAAGGACCTTAAGATTCATTTTTTTTAAATTTTTCTACACACAGTTCGTAAAATCGCGCGTGTAACGAGGTAAGGTAAATTTTGCCGCGTTTCTGTACTTAACTGTATTCACTCGTTAAGATTCGATGGTGAGTAAAACCAGCCTCACGACCGGAACGGTAAAAAAGCTTTTGGTTATACCAGGACTACGACGAGAAAAGGTTAATGCCGGCGATCGTTATAACAGTAATCGGCGCGCATTTATCCAACGCGCGATCGTGGAAAAACTCGACGATTTTCATAACGGTGCGTTCGACATTCCATCGACAATTTCTCTGGTAAGCTGGAATTGAATCGATTTTTTCTGAGAAGCGTCGCTGCGTTTAATTTCTTATTCTGTCTCCTTTTCTAGCTGAAAAGGAGATAGACGAAATGAAATTATAAATCATAAGAAAAAGAATGCCAGAATCGATCCGTGCCACGTCGATCCGATTTTATCGGTTTGGTAAAAGCAGTTTAGAGGAAAAGAGTTCCGCGCTTTTATGATGGATTCTTTCGCGAGCTTCGTGATATCTGCAAAAAACGAGCCATGATTCAAGCGAGTCGAAGAACGAGCGATATCCATTTTCTCGATATTCGCGTTTAATCGCTCGTACACGACAGGCATGTAGGTATTTCGATATACGTGGATTCTCGCTTACAAATTTGCAAAGTAAGTAAAGAGATATGTACGTTACAATATCTATTCGATGCGATACGATGAATTCGTAGAATTTTACGTAAGATTTCTATAATTTATCGCAAGTGGATTAAAGAAAATACGCCACATTTCGAGCTTATCTTTCGTTCGATTGTACGGCCGTGTTGTTTCATTTTTTTCCCGAGATTCAGGTAATTTCCGTTAATATCGTTCATCTCTGTCAAAATCGAAGGTCTTTTTCCTCTTATCATTCTACGTATATTGCCAACCAAAAGCTTGAGACCACCGCGTAAGAAATATATGTGTTTATACGACGAAGGGTTTTCATGAGAAAATTACTTCGTTTTATTATCTAGAAGCATCTTACTTTATTTTAACAACGATATGAATGGTTTATAAAACAGTCAATGTTAAAAGTGATTTTGTGTCTACGTTTCCTTGAACAGTCTTTTCATCCGACAGCCTCGGATCAGAGGAATTCCTTTGGATTTCTTTGTCACTTGAATAATTATAGATATTTCTATTAAGTTATCAGCTGTTCACACTGGCATATATTGGTAACTCTCGATTTATATAGCATTCGAACTGTACGATTTCGGTTTAACACTGCCAAAGAAGAGCGAAAGAACTTCCATTTACACGGCTTTGAATTTTACTTTAACACGATTAGGTTAGATAAATGTAAAAATTATATTAATTCACACACACACATAGACACAAAAGCTTGTGGTCTATTTTTTCAATGTTATTACTTGAAGACTGAGCATTATTTGCTCATGTCTAATTTAGTTTAAACTAATGCGATGTGAAATAATTGATACACACATTTTTTTAAGATTTTGACTTAGACCACTTTCATAATTATGAACACAATTGTTTTTCGAATATCCACGTTTTTTGCGCAAACAGTTGTAGATTATCGACGTGAGAATCCTATCTGATTATATCGTAACGATCCGTATCTGATCGATCTCGATCAATCAAAGAAAATCGTATCGCAGAGGTGTTGAGAGATGAGTATTTCGCATGACTAATGCCGTCTTACGTACAGCTACTGCGCATACGTATGAAACATACCTTGCTTATTTCCGTTTACCTCGCTTTGATCGTATTTGTCGCGTGTTTTTTTTCAAACGCACAAAATTTCATGAATATTTTTAAAAGCAAGAAAAGTTCTGCTCGTACGCCCGTAAATTAGGCAAAATCATAGACTGATAGATATTTTCCTTTCCTTTCGTTGAAATTCCATTTCTGACCGTGTAAGCTCCAATTAATCTTGAATATTTTGGACGTTGCGCACAGTCATAAAATATAAAATGTTGCATATAAAAATAAGAAATTATGACGACTTGTTAGTACATTTTCTTATTTATAGATCCTGTGAGAGAAAAGGAAGAGACGATCGTAATTACCGTGGATTGTCGATCGTTTTATAAATCGAAAAATGTTCTCTTCACTCTGGCATTGCTTTGACTGTCTTGTTTTAGCACTTTGACTATCAAAGTATTGAAAATTCGATGAATCTTTCATTTGATACGTCGTCTTTACGTAATAAAGTAAAATAATTATTTAAAAGTGGGTAAAGACGATTTTTCGAACGATTATGCGTCACCCAAATATGGCTGATATGACAGTCAGTGTGTTAAAGTTAAATACTATTATAGATCGTGCCTACAATAGCTTTATCCTTTTATGAACGGTCAACGTTGCAATTTATCAACGTATCAATTAATCTATCAATTAACCAACGTCTCACGCGATTTATATTTATTCCAAGAAGTTATATTTAGGTGTCACGTATGTTTTTTAACAAGTTAGATTTATGGTTTACGTTACAGCCATATTTACAGGTGAATTTCATGCGTCATTTCATTACGTTCAGTGTGAGAATTTCATGCGTGAGTTTCATTACGTTAATATCAATCTAGCGCGTAGTTGTCGTAAGAAAATCAAAAGAATATGAATGGATAAAGGAAAATAATTTATGGTTGCGTGGGGTATCATTGATCGAATATCGTAAGAACTTTAACTTTATTTTTCTTGGTTTGCTTCTCTATTGGATTTCCTTTGGACGCTGTGATTTATAAAAGATTTCTCTTGTGTATAATATTTTACTGTATTCTATATACATATCGTAGGTTGTAAGAAGAAAAAGAATCTCTTCGCTATGGCTCGTAAAATTAACGTACCAAAATACAATTATTTCTTTCTCTTTCATCAACTTGAAGATGCACACGGGAATCTTCGAATAAGTAAATATCGATACCGCCATTAGAACTTTTCATAGAGTCACGATAAAAAAAAAAGATATTAGTTTCAATCATCAATCACAAAAACGTGACGTAAGGTAAAATAATTGTGGGAAGTTTCGTGGTTTTCACAAAAAAAAAGAAAACTAGGAAAACGTTAAAGTGATCAAATCTTAGGACTCTAGGATCGGGATATACAGTTTTCGGCATCGATCTTGAACGAAGGGATCTTCAATTTTATTTTCTCTGTTACTTCTCGATAGCATTGAGCACCGCTTAAAATGGCCGACTTCGAGGATGCCTCTCCAGAGTTTTTGACAGAGTCGGCAGTGGCTTCCAAGTTCTTCACGGAAGCGTCGGCTTTGGTCAATTTCTTGGTGATGCAGTGCCTCATAATGTAATCGTTGACAGAGTAACACCCGGGAAAGATGCGATCCAGTTCTTTGAGAAGCGTTTGACCGGTCTAAGCGGGAGTTAAGAAGTTAGACGACGACAAAATTGGATTCGATAGATGATTAGCAACTGGTTTTCTTAACCAGTTAGGAGATCGCGTTAAAAAGCTACCCGATATCGAACTTTTCGACAATTCTTTTGTACAAAAGCTCGCAAAATTGCAAATTCTTGAAATGAACTTTAACAAGACATTTTACGTTATTGTAGGTCTTAGTAGAAATAGATGTTATAGAAATTAACGGTACAATTAAACGAATTTGTTATAGGCTTGTCTTCTCTTTGTCGTTTTATCCGCGTTTTTTAATAATAGAACAGACGTGGCAAAGCGTCAACACATCGGTGACACTAGTAAACTGTAGGAAAAACGTATGTGGTACGTACCAACTCGACGAAGTTTATGGTGTTTATATTCTGTATGATAATGTATTTAGCGTTTTTGGTGCACAAATCCATGTCGGAGAAACTGTCCAAAGAGGCGCTTCGCAGACCGACTCTGGCGTTTTCGTAACATTGTTCGGCATTTTTACCCGCAGGTGAATTGTCCACGAGCGTCTAACGATAGAGATCATTACATCTCGAGGATGAAAATAAGCTAGAATTTCTTATTTATTAGGTTGGCAAGATGCAGATTTTGCCGATAGATTGTTAGGTAAAATCCGCAACCACTTAATATTTATATTAAGTAATAATACAGCCCAATAGTTATAGGATATACAGGGTGAGCCAACTTGGGCCGGCTTTTTAAAAATTAATTAAAATCAGTCGACCCAAGTTGGCCTACCCTGTATAATGGATCGTGATACGGAACATCCTACGAAAATTAGGAGCCTATTTAACATCGTACGTACGTATTAGGTCTACCGAAAAGTTCGGATCAAATAATGTCATTTCAAGTAGAACATCGACTTTTTCGATATGTAAGCGAAGAGGTGGTTAGCAACGATGGAAATAATATGGTTTAGTAAATATCAATTGATGCATCGGAAAATGGTATGACATTAGTTTCTTTCAATTCAAAACGGACTAAACTTTCTGGTAGACTCGATATTTACGAGATACTTACTCGAATCTCTACGAGCATGGTGTTGATCAAGCGACTGATGACCCTCGATTCAAAATTCTGTCGCAGAACGAGCTTACTGTCGAAGTCGAATTGCAGGTCGGACTTGAAGTGATTGACACTGACTATAGCACTTTCGACTCTCGCTTTATTGTTCTTAAGGTGTGCTTCAAGATATTCCATGTCATCTGGCTTGTAGATACTCGTAGAAGAAGAGAACTGACGTAGAAGAATCAAGTTAGGTAATAGCGTACACGAACGCTTGTACGTACGAACGTAGATATTTTCGTGCATATAAAAACGAAAGGAAGAACTAAACAAGAACAAAAAGGAAGGTTCATTGGCTGAAGAGTCCTTTTTCATTACCCGTCATAATAACATAAAAATCATGAAAATGAAAAAAACAATTAAACGAGGCTTTTATTTCGAACTAACCGAGTCTGATTGTACTTTAGTTTCATAATTAATGTGTACATTAAAAAAAAACAATCGTCCTTTTTTAAAAGATTGGCTGGACGTGCAAAACTGTTAAAAAAAATACTTAAAACAAAATACTCATTTTATCTGTATCCTAAAATCGAAACATTGACAGTTAGTGGGCTAATTGATAGCTAGCTTTGAATAATTTCAAGCTGTGTAAACGCTTTATCAACTTCGCTATCCCGAATACGATGAAGAATCTTTTTTATTTTCAAAGAACGTTCTGCCCTCGTAGTTAAATCATAATCCTTCTTTCGGTGTGACGCGAACTCTTCAAAAGTGATACGATAAAAGAAAATTTGACATTGACGAAGCTAAATACCTCCACGAGAATAAAATGATCAACTTACTTGAATGACGCAGAGCGTCGTTAGAACGAATAGGAGAAAGATAGAATTCATTTTTTCGCGTGGTCTTCGCCGAGTTTACCGTCGATTTTCGAATCTTCGGGACTTACGCGCATCTAAATCCGAAAACAAGTCATCATTCGTTTATATAACATTATCCATGCGCGATGGGCAGTTTAAAGAAGTGCGGATTGACCTTTGAAGTCACTCCATTGCCGCTCGATCTAATCAAATAATGGTGTTTCTCGATAAGTTTCTTGCGTACACGAAATTTGCCCGGTATCGTAAAGATCTATTATCTTATCGTGGACGGCATTACGTCGATTGATACGTAAATCAGAAAGGTACGAATTCGTCCGTGTTTTGCATCGTGTCTCGTCTTTTGCCCTCGAACTCGGTAGAGCAATCATTATTTATTCGATCGAAGAATGGCTCCTTCATTTTTTCCGACCTAACACTGCATTGAGCTGTTGTTAATTATCTCGAAAATAGGAAAAAAATGTCCAAGCAAAACACCACGAAAGAAGAAACTTTTTCAATGATCGATATCTCTTAGAATTTTAAAAAGAAAGTTATTAAAGATACTTCAGATAGAATCGTTCCATTTTATCATAACGTAATAACAACGTTCAAAACATGATTACAACGATCTCTTTTTATTAACATTTTTCCAAAGCAAATTCGATATCGATGAAGAATGAAACAGCAAGGTTGATTATTCAACACTCATCGAGGGACAGTCGTTTTTCCATAATGTCGTAGGTCGGTAGAGGGTGATTAAACGAATCGTGAGACTTAGGTTGTGAAATATTCTTTTTAAACGAACTGCGATTCAGAATGATACAATTACACCTTTTCATAACGTATCTCACGTGTACGCTGTTATTGCAAGATCGCCGCGCATGAACGTTGCTAACAGCAATTAAATTGTACTAGAGTATCTAAAAAAGTTATCGTTATTCTCAAGTGGACGTGAGTCGTGAGAGGAGGGGGTGAAGGGTAAGGCGGGCGGAGCGGATAAGGAATCAAACAAGAGGGAAGTAGTTCGTCGAACAATCAAACTTACATGCTAAAAAAATTATTAGCGCAAAGACGAGCGAGTAATCTAGAATAAGTGAGCTCGTCGCGAGTTTCTTCGACGATGCGATTGCTTAAAAGATACGCTTAGCTTGTACGAATACTCGATATTGGCAGTAACAGTGTGCGATTACTTGATGTCGATGAACACAAAGCATACGCGACGCGAGAAGAACAAATCGAGGATTATGGATGAGAGGAGATGCGTTAATTGCGAGAAGGGAAGGTAATAAATCGCCGTGGGTCGATTCGGATGGCCTCGAATCATTCGATGCGACGCGGCACTACGGAGAGATCCTTATATATAAATTGTTATTTATACATTATTGGCCATGGCTACTCTTTTTTGGGGAAAATCTTAACTTCGACGTAATAATTACACTTACATACAGCTTAAGCAACTAATGATTAGGTTTACAAGGCCGCTTCAGCTAATTTAAGAATAAAACGGAAATTGTAGCTCCGGAAACGATTATTCTTGATTCATCAAAAAAGATAATAATAATAGTAATAGCAGTAATAACAATAATAGTAATAATAATGGATGACGACGATGATAACAATAATAATAGTAATAGTAATAGTAGTAGTAGTAATAATAATAATAATAATAATAATAATGTATGGCAGTTTGTCGAAAGGGTGGTAAAATTCGCACACGTTTCGAGAAGATAATTTCCAAAGAATCCGTGGTTTCATAGGCGAATTTTCGACGTTTTGAAAATAAGAGAAAATGCACTTCACGCATATCATCCACTTCGCGCCTTTACGAACAAAGGGAAAGGGAATTTGTACTCCAGGATGTATTTATTTGTTTCATACCGCGCCATGAGATAATCAATAAATTAATTAGCTACATCGAAAGTTCGCTAATCGCGACGTTGGATGGATTTGCCCTCTCTCTCTCTCCCTCGCTCTCTCTCTCTCTCTCTTTCTCTCTCTCTCTCTCT
>JAITYT010000458.1:907726-920141 GCA_025433975.1 Liostenogaster flavolineata
CAGAACTTTCCGGTAGACCTAATATAAATACGGAGACAACCATCATGTTCACGTGGATATTGCAGCTTTCTCTCCTGATCTCGCGTTACTACGAAGTCAGCAGTCGCGACGCTATACTTCGACATTCTACCTTCCACGGAAATAGTCCAAGTCGCAAGTCGGTTTAAACGTCGAGTTAAACACACTTCGCGGAATATGACGTATTTTACATTATTTTGAACTGAGATCTTGAGTATCTCTTGAAATTTCACTTTTTGCAAAATGAATGGAAATGCTACAGTCGAGGAAGTGAAAAATTCTTAGCATTATGGATATTATAGGAATGCCTACTCTAAAGACGTATTAGAGTACACATGCATTCTATCGTCACCCTTTATTTAGAAAAATAATGTCCCGAAATTGATTTGAGAAAATTCTTAGCTGTCTTTGTTTTTCGCGCCGCCTTCATAAATTTGACCAAGTACTTACAGCGTTCGATAAAAGATATAGAAAGTAGATAATTGTATATAATGATTAGACACACGATAAAGTATACTTAAACAAATCTTAGAAATTAACTCATCGACCGTTCGTTTTTCACCGTCGAATCTTACTGAAACGAAATGGTATGGTTGAATGAATTTTTAAGAGCCAATCGAAGCTCTAGAAAACATATTCCAAAATAATTAACTCGACGATTGCTACTAATGTAAGCCACGTTAACGATACCATCAGAAAAGAAGGAGAAAAAGACGAAAATTAAAGCAGAAATTCTCACCGTGCTCATCAGTACCAGGACGTAAGAGACGAGGTTCTTATGATGGTATTGCACCATCTTAGAGTCGGCCACCACCATAATCTCGATGAAATATTCACGTGGAAGGGCACGACGCGGTCTCAAAGTCACGAAAGGATCCGATTCCATTTCCGTGTCCCGTACGTGTTCCTCGTTGGAGTAATCTCTTCTACGCTCGACGGAGTGATACCTGTGGACACGAACGTTCTTCCTTTAAAACAAGACACGTTTCACGATCAGTTTTGCGTAAGAAATATCAGGAATGCGAAGGATCACTTTCTCTCTCTTTCCTAATTTATTCTTTCCTTTTTCTTTTTAACCCATTCGCATCCCAAACACCAGCGACATTCAAGGTATTTGATCACAAATGCAGCATATTCGAAAAAAGAACATTTATTAAATTACTCGAGGCCGATTTTGACAAAATGTTCCGATAGGTGTAGAGTCCTGCTTCGCTCTATGAATTTACGTTCGCATTTAAGTAAACCTTGACGCTGCGATTGGATCCTTTCCATTGCACTTATTTCCACGATCGTCCAAGGGAATCGGTCCGAACATACGCTTGAATAAATTTCATACTAGGAGAAATAGGTTCCGTATTTCCATCTCTTCTTTTTCCTTGACCGAACGCGACTCGGTGTTGAAAAAATTCGAGGATCCAGCTTCCTTCGAAGGAGCTTTTTGTTTAATTTTATTGGAGAAATCATATAAGGTGTTTTGTCCGTTTCGAATTAAAAGAAACTAATAAATTCTCGATAGATTAATTAATATTTACTGGACAATATAATTTCAATCGTTACCAATCACCTCTTCACGTCGAAAGAGTCTATGTGGAAACTTGAGATGTAACAAGCATTATCCAAGCGACTAATTTTGACAATATCGTAAAAATCACATTAAATTAATTTAGTTTAAAATAATGTGATGCGAAATAACTGATAAACTCATTTTTTTTTTAAATTTTCACTTAGACCACTTTCACAATTATGGGCACATACCCGTGGGTATATCGTGAACACGCAGAAATGCAATGGCCGAAAGAGTTAATTTTAAAACTTGAAGTCATACTATTCGACGGAACTTTCCGGTAAACCTAATTATATATGATATATATATACATAAATAATAAATATTATATATAATAATTGTATAGATATTATTATATATTATATTGTACTCTTTCGACATATAATTTCGACATTAGAAAAGAAGGAAATTTTGATAGACGCAAAAATGGCCATACGAACGAGTCGATATATGTAATTTGGACCTGGCAGCGAATGGTTTAACAACGTACTTTTTATTTTATGCGATACGTTTTACTAGAGGTTATCTTGGAAGAAATGATAATTATTTCTACTTTCTTGTTACCCTTCGTAACGATCGTTGCTCTTTAGAAAAGTACGATGATCTTCGTTCGGTCCGACGAACTGCTCGTACTGGAACGCATCGACGTTTTTGTTTCTCTCCATCCCATCTTTTTTCTGCGCTGTTCTGTATCGTCTGTAGGTCGTTCTCCTTGTCAAGGATCTGCGCTTCCTCGTTCTCTCGCCGACGTAAATTTTGCCCGCGGAAGTATCCGTCAACGGTACTGGCACGTTGTCCGTGTCGTAATCTGTAAATATGAACGATTTCGTCTTAAAAGAATTTCCATCTCATACCAGAACAATTAAATGAGTATAAAGTCGTTTTAACTAGGTCGTACGAATGTTCGACCACCTCGATCGTGACGCTTAACACCAGTCGTTTAGGATAGCTAAGTTGTCCAATAGATCGGTCATCTCGAGTATCTCGATCGAGTTCATAATTGACCGAGTTCAAACGGGATCGAAGAACATTGGATATCGATTTTGAGCATCGTTAACACTTTGGCAATTAGTAGCAGATTGTAATTGTTCATAGTAAAAAAAAGGAAACTTTGGGGGTTAGTTAGGAACGTTAATATTGAAATCCAACAGAAACTACAGTTTCTAAAATCCTCAGAATGTTGTCCGATTTGACTGAACAATCGAACTTCAACACAAGCATTAACACAATTCGCTGACAAATAATCGAGAAGACCTTTTATTTTCGGTATTTTCACTCGCGAAACTCGCGTCACAGGCTCCAAAAATCCTCTGCTAGCCACTGGTCACGTGTCCCCGACTCACCCTGCGGTGCGTTTTTGGAAAAGGTAAAATTGTTACCGGTATCGTCGCAAGGCATACTCGTAAGAACAATAAGCCTCGAGTGTCCATTGTATCCAGCGTGTACATCGAAAGTACAATTCCGAATGACTTCTGATCGCGTCAATAAAATTGGGTTGGGCTACCGCGAGTTTAAAGCGGCGATTAAATCCAAGGGCGACGTCGCGTTTTGGTTGACGTAACATTGAAATTAGGAATTGGTTGGAAGTGTCGACTTTAAGTGGCTCTTCGAAGCGATCGTCTCTTACTCTGATATAAATACCGAAAAAAAAGAAAAGAATTTTCCTCTCTCGTCATCTTGACTTTGATTCACATTCGAGCCTATTTTTCGATTCGTTCGATCGTTGGTTTTCAATTTACACGAAAATGTACTACACGATGGTGGGAAGTTTACCGAGCAGCAACGTGCATGCAAGCGTCGTGCGTGTGCCGCCCGTCGCGCCTAAGAAAAATTATAGCACGGCTCCGTTGTGTCACTGTTCGTGATGCAATGGAAATGTGCTCGATCGTGAATGACGCTTATCAAGAAACGTTGGCTCTCGTTGCATCGTTTCACTATAAATAAAAAGGAACATAATGTACGCACGTACGTGCCTATGCATAATTTACGAACACGTCGACATTCAATAATCGCGAGAAGTCCCTTGGAGATGAATAATAATTGAAGAATAATTGCAAGTATCGTGGAATACTTATCTTCGTTCCTTGAAAAGTGAAGTCTTTTATCTTTCGAGAATAATTTTCCTTAATACGAGAAGAATTTCCCAAGTAGACGTTAACTTTTCGAGTCGTGGAAGAGTGTTGATCTCTGCTTAAATTTTAATAAAGAAAAGATGTTTCGTCCTATTTTCAACAACGGTTGTATTTTTGGAGAAATTAATGCCAAAGCATTAAATCGAGGTTGGGTCAATAGGATAGCGATATCTTGTGTGCTTCAAGACCATAAAGATAAAAGTGCTTAAAGTTCTAAAAAAAATACGAATATCGAATAATCAGGGTTGAGAGGATTTAGTTTTAGGACTGAAATTTGTTTAATTACGTTAGAAATAAGCTATTACTTATAATTATAAGCTTGAAGAAGAAAAAAAGCAGCATTTCGAAAATGCACTTCTTGGGTCCAGAGACTCGAGATCCGTACTCGGAGTGTTCTGTTAATTCAAAACGAACAGAACTTTCCGGTAGATCTAATATGTCCACTTTGTTTATAATATGTATATATTATATATATATATCAATATTATTTTATCATTGCACTATATTTTATATTTTGTATATTTTTACATATTATATATGCATTGTATATAATATGTACATATTATATATTGTATTCGATAAATATTGCATTATATTGTAATACATTGTAATTTATTGTATTGTGTTATGATATAACGTTTCTATTGTATTGTAATATATATAAAAATTGAAAATCCCTCGTGTCTGCGTATTATTCGACATCGAATGAGAAAGAATTTCTCGAAGATCGTTGTCAGGACGACATCGAATCCATAAAACTAGATTTTCCTCGACAGAGGAGCTCCGAGTCGAAATAATTCGATCGGTAAATACCGATAAAATCGAACGACTGTCGCAGTTACGTAACGGTTAAACGGAAACGTGCTTATGAATATGCATGGGCGTGGACACGTTTACTTACGCGCGTCGTCTTGCGTCGCGCAACATAGAGTTACGTCGATCGATCGATCGATAGTACGTATATCGTAATTAAATTCCGATCGATCTGTTGTATTATTATTTTATCGAGATCCTCGAGTGACATTTCGCGACTCTCTCCTTTCACCCTTTCTTGTTCGCAATTGGGTTTTAACACTTTAACTGTTTATGTCGAGTATACTCGACACGAAGATAAAAAAAAATTACATTCGTATTATAAATCAACGATATCAAGCGAAATCAAATAATACAAGAAAAATGTATTCACTGAAAAATAATTGAGCAGGCAGACAAAGTTTTTCGAAACAAGATTAAACAGTTAAAGGGTTAAATTTGCAGACGGAGTCGATCGTTGGACAGATCTTCGGGTTGCAACCTAAGTGTCCGAGCGCCTCGAAGTTGCGTCACTCTTGACCACTTGCACTTCACTCGCGATTACTAACTTTTTGAACGCGCACTACGATATCACTTCACTTCGAGACGCGACACGATACGAAATACGCGTCGGAATTACGAGTATTATTTCACCGATGTTCACGCGGTGACGATCGGTTACGAACTGACATTGCATAGCCGATGTCAGACAAGTAAATCAATCGGAACAATAAAAGAAGGAGAGCGTCGTAGTTCGCCGAATTGTTATTGTTGTCATTTTGAGAGTACTTAAGTCGATCGTAATTCTAACAAGTGTTTACGTCGTTTGTCATTCTTTTGAAAAAAAGAAAAATCCATTTTCGTGACCTCGGCTGGCTACTTTTTAGCACGTAAAAATGTTAAACACGTATTTATAACGTGATAAACCACAAATTTTGGCGATTTATGCAAAATTGAAAATTCTGCCGTTTACCAAACGAGCCGCGTTTAATTCATTCGCTACTACAGGCGACTTTAATCGCTCGCCATAAATTTTCTTGACGTCGCTCGTTACGTAACTCATTAAAAAAAGACGATATCGAAGTAAGGAAGCTTTAGACAGGCTTATCGAGTTTATGTGAGAAAAGAAACTTATTTTTGGTTGAATTAGAAGCGACGACTTAATGATGTGATCCGCAGGAAAAAATCGTATTTGTGTACAAAGCTATTCATGGCTCCAAAAATTATTTGAAAATAGTTAAAGCCAGAAGTAATTGAAAGAAGTAACTCTCAATTTTTTTTCTCTGTTTTATACACTTTGCGAACAATTTCACGACATCGGAAAGTATGCCAATCCGATTGTGTTTGTTTAAACAATGCATAATTTTTGTTTTCAAGAGATTTTGGAATTTTTTAAATTACTGCTATAGACATTGCGTTTGTTGTTTGTTTCTTTTTTATCGTCACTGCTCGTCTAAGGACTGTAGCGTCCTTTACATTGTTTACATATTGTAAAATTTACATATTATAGACTTAATAATCCTTAATCGTTTGAATAATAACTGAATCTTTCGCAAAGCAATAGTCCGCGTAAAAAAGGGTTAAATCGCAACAGCCATAAAACACAACGGCCTTCATATTCTACGTAGCGTATGCTTTGCTTTGTTGCTGTAAATAATCACTTTTCGATTTACGAAACCACTTTCTATATATTGTTTCCGATAGAGTAATCAAGAAGTTTCATATATTATATATCACATATAATAGATTCTTGATATTTAGATTCGATTATTCCTACGTCTAAACTCGATTCTACGTCTACACTTGATTCTTACGTCTAGACTCAATTTTGCATCTACACTTTATTCCTACGCTTAAATTTGATTTTACATCTAGATTTGATTCCTACGTCTAGACTCGATTTTACATCTACACTTTATTCCTACGCCTAGAGACTCCAGTCTACATATACATTTGATTCCTACATCTAGACTCGACGAAGTCTGCTAGTACTCTTATTCATCGCCTGCGTTGTCGTCGAACCTCCGGCTGTGTCGAAGGGACGCTCAAACCGTCCCGTCCTCCCGTAGATCGTGTCGTGACCGATCAATCCGTCCGAAAGGCGATAAGACGGCTTCCTCCTTCATCCTGCCCTTGTCCTTCCTAATGGCTGGGCAGGGCACTGCTCTTACGATCCCATCGATATCTCGACATCACTGACGCACGGCCAGTCGATGCAGGTTCTTCGACTCGTAATACCGCGATCGATTCCGTCTTCGTTTTCGTCGAACGAAAGAGAACCAATAAATAGATGCCGCCTTTGGAAGACGTATGAGCTCTGCGTCTTTTCTCTTCTTTTCCATTTCCTTTTGTTTTTCCTCTTTATTTCTTTCTTTCTTTCTTTCTTTCTTCCGTATTTTCGCGTCCAAATTTTTTTTACTTCATTTCTTAGATCCTTTGATCAACGAACGACAGTCGTTTACGCGATACATTCTGTCTGATGATAATTAACACGTGACTTCAAATTGTTTTGTTTAAACGTCGTTTTTGTTTCATCGGAGAACTTCAAATGTTTGTAATTGTAAAAATGAACGAACCTCATCGGTCAACGAATTTTGAATATCATAGCTAATTAAAAAACGACCACCAGGACGACAAACGCTCTATGGATAAGCATGCGATATTACATAACCATACCTATTATTATCCTGTCATTACGCGCTTGGAATAACGAAAAGATCGGAGTTTGGCGTGGCGGCCAACGCATTAACGCAGTGGCGAGTTTATTTCATCGCGATTCGTTGCGCGGATCAGGATAGAACGAATTTCACCACTTAAAAATAAATCAATTTGCACGACCCAAACGATTTGAACGCTGCAACGTGAAAAAAAGGCCGATCATCGTTTTCTATCGTTTTCTGATCTTCTCAGCCTTTCTCCTCTCGTTCTTCCCTTTGTCCCCCGCGCATCGTCTTTGTCTCGTTCACCTCGAGGTGAACGAGCACGGAGCGTGGTCGAAGGAGAAGTTCCACCGATAGTCTCGTAGCCGAAGGCGAAGTTCGCAACCGAGCAGCAAATTACGCGCTTCTAATCTATGAGCTGCGAAAGTGGCTCGATGATGGATGCTCGTGTAAAAAATACAGTCGATAGGGCGTCCCCAAGAGGAGGTTGTCGACGACGTTCGTTGCCTTCACGGAGCCGAGGGACAGATCGTAAAGGGCCCTGCCCTTCCTTTCCTTTCCTTTCTTCCTTCCATCAAGATATTAGTCTGGACGTCGCGCGTTTTACATTCTTGCGCGCGGTGGCGGTGCTGTACTTGTTTCTGACAGCAAGATAGTTCAACCAACTCGATGACTGGGATACGAAGTTCTTCTATTAGCTTGGTGCATATGAAATGTTGTATTTTCTTTACACGTGAACGTTTGTCTCCCTGTTTTCGTTATGCTTTTGTTCTTGGCATAACCTCGCTTATAGTCGTTTTGTCCATCGCCAGAGTCACGTCTCAACAAAGAAGATTTTCTCGATAGTGTTCCATTTTGTTATCTGTGTAATTTTCTGTATTAAGTGTTACATAAACGCATTGTACACAGTGTACATTTTTTTATACGAGTACAAACTTGGCGATAATGCTGCAAAAGCTGCACGCGATATAAAGCAGGCATTTGGGGAGAATACTGTTAACTATCGAAAAGTGTTGCTTTGAAAAAGTTCGGTCTGTTGATCTTTCCCTAGAAAATGAACCGCGTGGAAGAGCCAAAACGTCTGTAAAAAGTGATGCTCCGAAAGCATTGGTGAAAACGAATTCAATTGTATCTATAAGGGAACTTGCTACCAGAATGAAAGTCAACCATAAACTTTAAGACAGACATCTATAGATTAAAAACTCCTTGAGAAAAGTGCATTGAAGTAAATGGAGCATATTTGGATCGAATAAACAGTTTTTGGAAAAAGATATGCAGTTTTATGTATTCGCTTAAAAATTCGATATTTCATACGCACCAACCTAATAGTAAGCCATCGTATATCGTGAGATAAAATCGGTTCATAGCACTTTCGATCATCTTATCCTGCTGAACCCTTGGTCGAGAAGGCACCTGTTCTCAAGCTCGACGCCATTCTCGTATTTATTCGAGATATTCTTCGTTTCCTACGATCCACTCTCAGCCTTTGAGAATTTTCAAAATACCGAAGTCGTAGAAAGATTTAACGCTGGAAATGCCTGCCTATTCCGGACCATAAACTTACGCGGCTGTACGCTTCTTTATTTATCTTGTCGAGCTAACGGAAACGATCTAGCCGTATGCCGCAAGGAGCTAATAAACAAACTCGAGATCCGCTTGCGCCAATAACAAGCCAAAAAAAAAAAGAAAATGTAGGGCGATGGAGCGACACCAAAAAACGTTTAATATCGCGTTCAAGAGCTTTTTCGCTGATTTCGACCACATTTGTGCGATGAGTTATCACCCGGATCGTCAAAGTACCGATCATAAATCCCCGTTATGGCATCTTTTGCCCCGACGTGGGCGAACAACGTCGCGACCGTGTCGCTTAATTATCCGCAATCCCATGATTCACTCGGAAATCTTTCGAATCTTTTAGGAGAGGGTCGCGTCGAGTCGCCTCTCATTATCGAATTAAGCAAAAAATAAAAACAGTGGAAGCACTGATCCGGAATACACAATCACGATTATTATTCCACGGTGCTCGCAAGGAGAGCGAGGCGTGTTTAATTCCTCGTTCCAGTGGGGCTCGAATTAATTGCCCATAAAACGCGTGGATCGGGGCGACATCCATGCGACGTCTCGTACGAGATCTCTGGAAGACGTCAAGTCACTCGAGAATCGTCCCTCGTATCGAGCGAAACGACGTCCTTACGCTTAAATGCTTACGGCGGAGGAGCCGTAAAAAAATGAGTCGAAACTCGAGGCCAATTTGGAAACGTCGAAAAGAGTTCGCCGTCGACGTCGAATCGAGACTGATCAATTGTTCCGATTAATCAGGAAAATTTGTCGCGATTAAATCGACACGGTTTGTCGAACGAACGTGAAAATCGTGGCAATTCGTTCGAGTAGCGATTAAAAATCGACTTTTAACAAGTCAGCTGAGTTTGACGAGTATACTCGTCATGCGTGAAAACGAGTGAACATTGGCAATTTCAGTGAAAACTAAATTGTATTCGTAAATTTCAAAATGTTTCAAATATTTGAAGGCCGAGAAGAAATAAAACGAACGAATGAAATATATAAATGCCTATTATGAGAAAAATTCGTACAGGTCTGGTTCTGATTTCCGGTTGGGTTATGGCATCAGACGCACTTGGTATTATTAATAAAGCGCGATTAGGCTAAAAAATCCACTAAACGGTAGACCACGTGTATTACAAGTAAGTGCACGGATGAAATAAATAAAGAATAATAAGGATAAACGATAATAACGAGGACGGAAGTAGATCAAAACTTTGAGGTTATGTTCGTGAAAGAATAGGTGACCCAAGCGCAAGACCTTACGGATGACGAGGTGGAGTCGAGGTCGGAGATATATTTGACAGTTTGTACGATCGAATGTCTGTAAGAACTAAAATGTAAGAATTTTACAAGGCCACGAGCTTGAGATGAAAAGGTGCGGACGACAACTTGCGAATAACAAAGGCGCGGAGTTTCACTTTACGTAGATTGCGTGATGCTAGGAGAAGGTGTTAAATTCCGAGGAAGATCTTACGACGAACCAATCGTAAGATCGCGTGGAATTTCAGAGAGAAAGCGGCAAGATCTTACGGAGGACGAAGGTGGAGTCGAGGTCAGAGGTAATCTGGTAGGTCTTCTATACGGGTGCGATGATTTATCCGAGGATTTTACCGAATCGCCATAGGGGTTCCGCGAGTATGAACCCGTTGTCATGGGGATTTATGCCTAGGACGCCTATACGGAAATTTCTACCATTATTTTCATTCGAGCTGGGTTTTAAGCCAAGTAAGCAAACAGGCAGGCGCGTGCCAAAGGTCGTCGCCTTCACGCCACCGTCATTCGATCCTTTCGAATTCATCTTCCAATACGCTTGGTGTCTAACGTCTCTTCGATGTGTACCACAAATCACCACTAACAAATTGATTCTCGATATAACGAAAATTCTCGTATCAACGGACAACAACGTAATCCAATAAAAGTTCTTGCATCAACGTACAAAAACGTAATTCAACAAAAATTGTTCTTACTAACGTACAATAACGTAATCCAAAAGAAATTCTCGTAGCAACATACAACAACGTAATCTTACGTACATTGTCATCGAACAAGCCTGATACTTAATCGAATTTATCCGAGGCCAGACATTCACGAGAGATTTTATCGAACGATCGATACGTAGCCCCTCGATTCAACGCTTTGCGTTCATAGTTTTCAGTGATACGAGGAGCAAAAAAAATCTAAGAATGGAGAGACAATCTCGGTTTCATCTCGCTGCTCCTCTCGACGTAGCTCGAAGCGTTGACTGCGGGACGCAGATCACGATAAAAATGCTCCCAAGGCAGGGAACTTGTTATTTCTCGCGGTGTCGATGAATTATATTCGTCGGAGGGAGCGCAGGTGCGCCACACCGTTCTTAAGAACTGGTTTCACCTACGGTCGCGATCTACACCCTCGCTGCGCCCCCGTTCTACTATCACGCCGATCGTCGAACCCCGCGCAAGAATCGAGATTTTCTCCTAAATTGACGCGAGACAAAAAATGGAGGAATTGATATTTCTCTTTGTAGATTGTAAGTGACGAAAGACAATAGACGACATATTGCCTTTCTATTTAAAAAAAAGTTGAAGGTTTTTGATGATATCGAAAGAAAGATAGAAAAAGCACAACGATTGAAGTGTAGGAAAAGGAGCTGAATTTTTCTTCGTTTTTCACGGCACGAAAGCGAGTATCGAACTTTATTCTGTATTTTAACCCTTCGAGTGTCATGGCTTTTTCTTCTTTTCCTATCGAAAAAATTCCAAGGAGCACACGATCACGCTTGTTTACTTTCGATGTCCAAAAGTGAAATATTAAACTGAAATAAAATATTACAGAAGTTCGCGGATGTATATTTTATAATATTAGATCTACCAAAAAGTTTCTTCAAATGTCATCTCAATCTCGTTGGGAAAAGCGTATCGAAGTAAATGGAGCATATTTTGATCGAATAAACAGCTTTTGAAAAAAGATATGCATTTTTATATATTCATTTAAAAATTTGACATTTCGTACGCACCAACCTAATATTTTAAGAAAAAGGCCAACGAAGCAGGGAAAATCCATCATCGAAGGATAATGGATAAAATCGAGAGGGTTGACGACTCCAAAGCAGACGATGACTGGAATTCGATGATCGATCTCACGCGAAGAAGCTCGTGGAAAAATGAAGGGACTTGGAAAGGTCGATTATCGAGGCTTCTTACGGTCGGAAGGCTTGCCGACGCGAAGGGAGCTCGAGCTCGTCGAAGAGGAGCCTTTTAAGTGCGCACGATAAAATTAAGCGGCGGTGATGGCCATCGAGGGATCGCGAAGGATGCCTGCGAACTTTCACCCGGTACGAAATTACAAGGTAACGGGAAATCGTGACTTTCGAGCTATTACCGGGCATTTTGCGGTCGATCGCACGAAATCGAGAGAAGTGTCGCGTACACGCACGCGGTGGTGCCCTTCCTTACTACCTGCTCGACGTCCTTCCTCGTAATTTTGCGTACGGAACGTCGACGAATAGCGTCCGAGCGGACGCACCCTATTACGGGCTTACGTGACTGCCTATGATCGGCATGAAAGCTCGTCCAGAGGGATTTAAGAGATTCGAAATGGTTCTTCGCGCTAAGAAGAAGAGAGAAAGAAAGAGAAAGAGATAGGGAAGGAGAGTCGATTTCTATCAAAGCTCATCGAGTAACGACCATTTTTTCGTAGTTGTTTCT
>JAITYT010000458.1:932359-945692 GCA_025433975.1 Liostenogaster flavolineata
ATGGCCAACTAATTAAGGGAATCATCTTAGCAAGAGTTTACTCCTTCTATTCTTATTAGAAGGCTCTACTTAAATTGGAAGGCAGTTACTGCCGGCTAAAAGGTTGGGTCCACCCCGTAAGAAGTTACGCGAAATTATGTGTCTATGTCATGAAGGGTTTTCATGACAACATTATGTCGTTTTAAAACTTAGAAACATCTTACTTTATTTTGACAAAAATGTTCACGATTTATAAAAAGTCGACACCAAAAATGATTTTATGCCTATTTCCTTAAAACGTTGCTTGCAATGTCACCCATACTTGGGTGACGTAAGACTGCATGAAAATTGATGTCTAGCTTTTGTTGTTGGTTTCATTCTCTCACCTAATCGATCGATGTATCGAATGAAAAATTCGGGGCATTTTTCGATATTGTGGCAGTCAAATTGTTAAGGAATCTATTAACTATTTACATCTTAAAAATCAAAAATACTATCACTGCAGGTATGAAAATCAAGAAAAAAAGATTATAGCTCGTGAAAACGAGTGGTTTATGCTGGTATTTTTCAACAGTCGAATAAACGCATTGTGATTTTACGTATAATTACGAAACAGTTAGAGCAACTTTCCACTTCTTAGGTTACAAAATGTTAGGTTGTTCGGAAAGTAATTTCGTTTTTCTTTTTTCTGAAAATGAAAAACGATTTTTTTATAATGAATAAAAATTTTGTTGAATTCGATAAATTTGACCTCTCAGCGATCTCACGAATTGTTATTCATCATCAGCTTCAATTGGCCTTTCAGAACGTGGTGGATCTTCAACATTAAAATTGCGAACTAGTTTTGGCATTGGCGTTCTGTCAATATATTAATCTTTTCCATACACATCGGATAATTTTTCTCTCGCTTGGACAGCATTTTTACCTTTTAGATAGTAAAAAAATAAAATATGCCGAAAATGTTGCTTTTCATTTTGCATATCTGAAAGGGCGCCAACCAAAAACTACTGCGTAGAATCAATCGAACTTTTTTACAAACAAGCCTCGCTATATCAGCTGTCAAAATATATAACGATCATGCGGTTTAAGTGTGAAGTTGGCTGTAAAAAAATACAATTAAGTTCTCCGTTGGGAAAAAACGAAATTACTTTCCGAATAATTTCCGAAGTATGGAGTGGAGCCAAACTTTTGGCCAGCACTGTAGGTAGGTAGAGAACCTGGCATCCGTATCGCGTAATATCGCGTCTTGTTACGGAGAATTACGGGAGAACTCGTCTACGAACGGATACTTATCGATTATCAACGCCTCCTTAACGCCACTCGCCTTTCTTCCACCAATATCATCTATGCATGCATTTACAGCAGGTAGGAAGGTTAGGAGACAGGTTGATAGAGCATCGTACAGCGCAATTTGCGCTACTTTCTTCATGGAAATTTCGACGTCACCTCGAGAGATCGCAAGATATCCATGAAGGACGTGGAGAGTAGGCGTGATACGCCCGTTTGATGGATGTTTTTCGTTTTCTCGAGCAAAGAAGCTCGCAGGCTGTTGCCTTCTGATGGAACGAAACTCGAGGAGGAGAGTCGTCAAGATCGACGAGCTTGTGAGCTCGACTCGAAGGTTTCGTCGTTAGTTACGACTCCGCGATCTTTCTTTCTCTTTTTTTACTTTAAGAAGAACATGACAAGGTATTGTCATTGATCAGAAAACAAAGAGTGACTCGAACGAACGATCGACTTCAAGTGGTGTAAGCGTTAGTGAGCGGTACGATCACTCTGTCAGTAGCTAAATGGCGGAGTTATCTGGAGGATAATGATCAATAGGGGCCGTCTCATGGTCGAAGTGTCGGAGGGAACGGGACTCCAATAGCTTAAGAACAAAAGAAAGTTATTGGAAGAGTAATGACGTTGATGACGATCGCTAAAGACCATTCTTGAGCGAAGTGTGGCGCTTTTATTTTGTAGCGTCATTTCGAATAAAATCAGTGAAAGTCCTGTCAGTTTTCTTTATACATACTCTAAACTTTACACTCTTGGACCGTATTAATCTACGGGATGTATAAATACGTCAAACGTTTTAAATTTATATTATGTAAAAATAAATTACGCAAAACGTAAAATTTATTTTAAGCATAATTAGCTTATTATAAAACAATAATATATCGATATTAATCAAAATCGATAATAAATGTAGCAATAATAAGCTAATTAAGCATAAAAAGCTGGGTAATTAAAAAGGGAATTCCCCGGTTAACAGGTTAAGGACAAAATCCTTTAACACGTTCCGTGACGGACCCATTCTTTGTTACTTTCCATTCAGACCGAGTAGAGTACAATTAATAGTTTTGCTTCTAATGCATGCCTTACAAGTTTTGTAATAATCGAAACATTTAACTCTTGTTAAACATTGGTTGAACATTTACTCTACCAGGCGAGTCGCATAATACATAATATTTTTTAATGATGTCTAAATTAATGAAAAATAAAACATTTTATTTCGAAATATTGTACGTTAAAAATATTATTGTTCACGTTGCAAATTTGCTACAATCCAATGGGATCAGACCAGTCTGTATGAGAAGTAGTTGTACTGTTATTGTTAATGCTGAATCGACCTTTTTCTTCTTTGCTACTGGATAAATTCATATCATGGTATGCGGAAAGACGCCGAGGAAAATTTGCAAGACATTTTTAAAAGTAAAATATGCAAATTTATAACACTGAAATAAATATATACATACAGTATTTCCTTCGTTCGATTTTGGTTTAGAAACACTGTTTCGTTCTAACACGATAAGCAAATTGCGAAAGCCTTTATACAATACTGTACTTCCATAACACTGGAGAACATGATTTTTGTTTAACATATTTAAAAACTAAATTACCTTAAAATAATGACGGGAAGGAATAATGAACTATAGTGCCTTTATACGAAAATATATAAACAAATTACAATTTACTTATTTATAACTCCATTCCGATGTTATAGCAGAGAGCGTCGTGTATAATTTACGCACCATCCGTGGTGAGATTTGTCGTCCCAGAGTAGTAACGAGAAATAAATTTATTAAATTATGATTGCATTAAGTGAAAATAATATTTTTTGTTTTTTTTTCGTTTTGTGTTATACACAAGTTTATATCTTTAATACGATTTAAGTCGCTTATATGGAATTAGAAAAATAGTTCGTTTTTACTAGGTTTTCGGAACGTAACCTCCCTTTTTATACTGCCTCTAGGTCTCGTATAACTTCCACACATCCGCTACATATCTGTAAGTACGACAAATGGCGTGTTATCTCGAGCTCCTTCCGGTAGATTAGAAGATTAATTTCATTGATCTCGAGAATGATCTCGTCAACACCCGGATAACCTCAAGATTCTTAAGAATTATCGAAACGCTCGCTCGAGTAGTCGCAACGCGCGATTTTCTGCCCGTGGAAGATCGAACACGCGTAGGTACGTAGGTACGTCGAGCAAGCAAAATTCATCGCGTATCCATCGTGTTGCGCCGTCTCCTCCTTCGCGTTCTTCGTCTTGAGTTCTTGTTGCATTCTACGTTTTGCATCCTGCATTCTGCTGCATTCCCCCCCAGGGGCGGCATCTTACTAAAGCCAGGGAGAGGCAGGATGGAGCCAGCGTTTCGAGCCGAGGGAGAAACGACGAGAGGGAGAGAGAGAGAGAGACAGACAGAGACAGAGAGAACGAAGGTAAAACGGAAGATACGAGCTCCTAATACGAGCGCAGCCCTACTTGCTCGAGAGTACCTGCAACTCGGTATACATTTGCGCTGGACGAAGGAGAGCCGTCCCTTTGAACTGTCGTCGTCGACGTGGTCGCTTCTAGTCCCGGATTACGACAGCCGTAAACGGCTTCACAAACGCGCCGATCGTAAAGAGAAGGACGAGTTCTGCGCCAAGGAAGATCGACGGAGGGCTGCGAAAGGCGAAAAAGTTCGAAGATCTCGAAAAAAGTCGATGCGCAAGTCGAAGATAAAACAAAATGGAACCGCGCGCGCCATAACGAAATGTACGCGTTTTTCGTAAGTAACGCGGACTGATATTCGCTACCTTCTTTTTTTTACTGTATTTTATTATATTATTTTTTATGATATATATATATATATCGTGTTTAAAAAAAAAATAGAAAAAATTCGCGAGTAATTGCCAACGACTTCAGGTCAAGATGACTAATGACTTACATGCAACGACTTACTTGGAAAAATCTTCCCATTCGATCGACTAAGTGTTAAACGTCCAGAAAGTCCTTCGTTGTGCTCGTTTTACGCCAGTAACTGTGTCCGCAGTTAGGCGAAAGAGATGGCGGGATTAAGACCATCGAGTTTGAATAGAAGTTGGAAAGCTGTTTGGCCATAGTTAAAAACAAAACTCTCGTCTTTTTCAACATCGTAACGTTGGGACGTACAATTGGCAGAGAAGGATTCGATGATCTATAGTTCGAAGACATCGATACACTTTGTATAATACACGTGCGATCTTTATGAAATAAAATGTTTAAGATCCTAATACGAAAACTCATGGTTTATCGTATTATTTTTGCCGATTCCTTAAGACTGAAATCAATCGTGTAATAACAGAATTAGGTGTATGTTGATTAAAAACTGATAAATCGTTAAACTTCATTTTTTGGCCAATGTCGCTAACTTTCCGGAACCGAACCACCACAGTGCGGCGATAGGAAGGTTTCTAGATTGATTTCGAGGTTCGCTGGAATTCTCGAGGCGAGTTACTCGCGCAATGGCACCGAGAGGCTGCTAATCTCGCCACGCGGTGACTCAAGAACGTCTAGAAGACGAGTGCCATTTAAGAAGAAGTAGGTGAAGAACGCGCGATGTCGCAGACACGGCCGTTCCGTTTCTAACTTCGTCTAACGCGAAATTCGATATCTTGCGACGTGGCTTCCGTTTGAACTGTATTCGTGGCTGCATTAGAGCACCGCGACTCCAACGGTGCTCCTTGCTTTTCCCTAATCCGTGATCCACTTTCCTCGCCTCTGCACGATGCCAAATTGACCAAGGATTTATAGGAACCATGCTATTGAATTTTCAGGGGTATTAACGTTTTTTCGCGATATCTCGTGTCGGTTCAGTCTATCGAGATAAAAATAAAGTTACAATCGATAAATGAATAATTTCTTCTCTATATTTTGTTATATTATATGTAGAGGAAGTAGCCAGTGAAAGACGATCTAGTTAAAGGAATACTATCGTCGAGGAACCCCAATTTAACGATACAATAAGTACGACACAAACGTCGGACGATGTCGGTCAATATGCCATACTTTGTTTTAAAATAGGGTTAGGAGTAAAAGGGTTAATACTCTATAATACTCTATAGTGCACTCCGGTTTACATTTTCCATCTTTCAATCGAAAGTTATTGCTGTAGAAGATCGAGATAAATGCTATTCTTCCACTTTGTAACCCGTTCCTCGATTTCATTTTTAACATCTATCGGAATATTTTTTCTAGGTAACCGGCAACATTAGTTTCTAGGAAACATTGGTGCCGCGATTCGATAAAAATTTGGCTAAATCATGGAAGTTACGGTAATTATTCAACCAAAACGAATAGCCTTTGTCAAATGAAGGTTGAACTGGCTTTATGACGATCGAAGATGTCTCGTTAGATTTATCTGAGTGATGATTACGAAGACTGTCGTATTCTAAGAGGTCAAGGTCAACCTTAGATATTCAAAAAGTTCGATAGCGCGGTAGAAAAGCATCGAAACCGAGAGAGAGGAACGTGACTCAAACTTATCTTTGCAGAGAATAGGTCGTCGGACAGAGGTTCCACACAGTAGTATAAATGTTGACAAAGTAACCTTTATTGTAGCGTTGGTGGGTAGGAAGAGTGGGAGGGAGGAAGGAAGAAAGGAAAATGAAAAAGAAAGACGTGGAAAGGAGGAGGAAGTAGAAGAAGAAGAAGAAGAAAAACGGTGCTCTTCCCAAGAGTTCTCAGTAACCTTAAAGTTAGTCTTTGTACCATCGAGCGGATGAAGAGTCGAGTTAATAGGAGGAGTAAGAGTAAATGTGGAAAGAACAGAAGAAATGCAAATAGCAAGCCAAAATGGAGGAAGGATAGGCGGAAGTATAATCTAGATAAAGGTAGGGAGACATTTACAGATGGAAAGCGAGCGAGAAAGGGAGACTCTCGCTACTGAACGAACGAGTTGTGCGTTTCGCCTTGCGCGAGGAGAACTAATGGAAAACTAAAGATAATCCTAAAGTTAGCCTTAGTACCATTGAGCGAACGATAGAAGTATTCATAAGATTTTCGCGAGATAATCTCGAAAATATTTGTTTTAGATTCTTTCAACTACAGCGCACCCTACGGAAAAATTTGAAAAGAAAATGGAGGCAATAGCCATGTAAAAATCGGTACGAAGTAATCGAAGACTAACGGAGAATCTACCAAATTCAAAATAATGTAATGAAGAAACGATAGCTGGTAATTGCGATAGTTGCTACTGGAGTTGTTGGTGTCTTTTGAAAGACTGCGATATTACGATGTAATTAGGGTGTATTACTCGGAATGTGGAACACGAACGTTTAATTAAGAACGCAGTCATGTAGAGAAGAAGAGAGAATCAACGAAGATGGCGAATATGACAACGAGTTCAGCGTGCCAAAGATACTAAGTGTTTTTAAGACTTACGAGCTGCAAACAGGCTTATGTCACTGCTACTATAAAACAGATTAACAACACGATACATCGTGGTGCCGTATTATCGAACGTTCTCGTTTAGGTTTTTCGATTTTTGTTTTACGTCTCAGTTAATTTTTCATCCCCTTGGACTTGAAGTTCATCGCGAATCTACCCTATGAAAGAGGCAACGCGTTGGAGATGTCGATGTTATTGTTAAAATCACGACGGAGTTTCGAAACTTCTGTTTAGTAGGTTTCAAATACCTTGGAGATGGACATTTTAACATAAATGTGGCTCGTCAATGCAATCTAGGCAGTAGGTGGTCACTCTTTCTGTTTTTAAGATCCCATCAAAAAGTCACGAAGGGTTCATCTTGCTTGGAGAGGGTAATTGAGAGTAAACTCGACTCTTCTGGACATTTTCAGGTCCTCTGAGGACGAAGACAGATTCTGTCCTTCCAGCTTTGCTGAATGCTCACCTCGAGCGATCGAAACGCGTAACTAGGTTAGGGATAACAAAGACTCGCTTCCATACACGGTCCAATCGAGGTGGAAAATTGTCGCGTAAATGGTTCGACTTATTATTTCGCTTCCTTCTTTTTCATATTTTATTCATCACGCCAATTAACCATAGTCAAAGACAAAGTAAATTTTTCATCGTCTATGTCCAGAGTTTTGTCCGTTTTGAATTAAAAGAGCTAGTATATTTTCGATAGTTCAATTAATATTTATCGAACGACATAATTTTCATCGCTACTAACCATCTCTTTACGTATACGATATATCGAGCACGTAAGTAGAAATGCAGTGGTCGAAAGAATCAATGTTGAAACTCGAGATGACACTACTTGACATAACTTTTCGATACGCCGTGAGTATGAATGATAGCAATGAATGATCGTAGGGATATCCTCAATAAAAGATTACTTTAGGTCGTAAAATCCTGAACATTAACTCAACTCGGGCAAAATTATGAACTATTTGTAGTCGACGGAAAAACACGACACGAACCTCGAACACAGCAAAGTTTACAATCTAGCACTTAGGGAAGTTATTTATTTAGAACATTGGATCATTTCCAACTTTACAGATTTACAGTGCTTCGCGATACAATGTTGTGAAATTTAGCAACGGTAAATCTTACGGTCCGATTTCAATATTTTGATACGCACTTGTGTATGCACTTGAGAGCATGCGAGTCAAGAACACGGAAGGTTCGTGTGGGAGCAAACGTTTTGACGGTAGGCACGAATCTGGCAAGGCGAGAGTAAACTCGTAAGGATATTCGATGACGAAAAGCGAATCTCAAAGTAACGCGATACGAGAAATCGAGGCAAGAGAAACGCGTCGTCGTTGAGTGGTCACGAGAAAACCGAAGTTTTGGGTCGAAGAAACGAAGAATTTTATGCGACACGACGCGCAGCGGGAAAAAGCTGGCCAAAAAACGAAAAGTGAAGTTTCGCGTTGGGAAGTTTTTAATTTGGGAATAGAGAAATGTTTGACGCGTTTAAATACCAAAGAAAAAAGGTCTATCTTTAATAACCTCGAAGTTATTTAATGGCAAAGTTGACCTTTGTTCCAAATACATCCTGAAATAAATGGAGAAAATTTAAGCTTACTTCTGGATTGAATATCTTTGAATCGAAGTATTTAATTATTTAAATTATTGTAATAATTATAAATAATTATACAGTTATATTAATCACTTATCAATTACTAATTAGTTAATATTAAGTATTTATTTATTTAATTTTCTATCAATCAAAAACAAATGTTAGCAAATTTCCGATCGTATGAATCCGTTGCATTAGTTTCGGGATTGATTAATTGAGATCTGTAATAAGCGATTTTTAAAGCACGCCTATACTTCTTTCTATTTACGTACTATACTAATTTCGACGTGTTTGTAATCAGCGGCATTGAAAATTGTAATATACCAATTTCCATTAAAATCGAAGATCGTTTAATATTTTTGGCTAACTTTTCTGCGTTTTGTCTCACGTGCGACGGTATAATGAGTTCTGGGTGGGCCAGAATCCTCTTAAACCTTCTTACACGAACGATAGCAGTTCCTCCTCGCGTATGCATGAACAAAAGGTAGAACAGTGTCGTCAGGCCATTTGAAAGCGTTGTCTCGTCGTTCCGAGAAGAATCGAAAAAGTTCTTCGCTCGGACGAACCCTCGACTGACTCGAGAACCCACGTGACGCTCGCTTGGTGATGCGAACACGGACAGACGGCCAAGATATTAATTCTGGCGTATCGTGAGTGCACAGGCGAGTCGAGCAGTCAAACTGCAATTCGAACGTGTTCCAATCTACCAAAGGTTTCAAGGTGCAAGAAATATTTACAGTTTTAAGGCATTTTCTATTATTAAGGTGTAGTTCTGTTATTTACAGGGTCACAACGTACAGATATTTTATATTTGTGATTTCCAACTCTTGAGTATTTTTAATGTCACAATCGTTAATTTATTTTTATTTAAAAAATAAATGCGTAAAATAAAATTGTCAGAATACAAATCATGGAGAAAATACATAAAGACAATGGTTATAAAATTACAAAACATAGATACGAACCAATTTCAATGTTTTATTTAAGTTTTTATTCTTATAGATGTTTCATTACAAAAAAAGTTTAAATAAAATAAAAAAATTCGCTAAATTCGAGAAATTGTTAACGTTGTTCCGTCATTAAAAATACGATGATCGATCAGTGATAATAAAAATTAAAAATCGAGGATAATTTCAATTAAATTATTTAGAGCTGAAATTGTCGAGACTGATGCAGAAAAGCTCATTTGGTCGTTGCAACTCGCTATTGTTGCACTCATCACGATGGAGTTCAAGAGTTCGATCTTGTAATACCGGCGGACTCGAAATCTCGAGTTCGTTGTACCGAGCGAATAATCGCGAAGACTGACGACGAACGAGAAGAAAAATCGGGATCTTTCCTTCGTCGTTGTTATTTCTCTTATTTTTCGTCCACGACGAAAGTTCGCGCACGCCGACGGCGGGATCATCGACTGAATTAAAGTCGGTTGCAGACGTTATCTTTATTTAGGGTTCGCTTAACATGCGCGGCGCAATACATCATAATAAAAGGTAGCCGAGTGTAGCGCGGGCTCGCTGCTCGCGGACAGCATTAAAAGGGGGAACCGGTGATGATCCACGGTAATTTGTCCTCGGAATGCATTTGAATACATTAATATTAAGCGTCGGACCGAAATTCGCGCGGTTCGACGTGACTCTCATTCTTCTCCTCACTTCTTTCACGCACGAATAGGACGATGATCTTGCTTGAATTTAACGAACGGACGAGATCAACGAATCATATCGTGGATGTTGGATACGAAGGAGCGCGTGTCGCCTGATATGCTTCAAATATAATCGCATCTTAAAAGACGAGCGTTGAAACGAACGCTGGAAACTGGCGAAGATCGACGTAACGCTCTTTCTCCTTGCGATTTCTTCCATGCCCGAGTCAAGTGAACGGCTAGAATCGACGGGTTTCGTCGATATATTTGGTTTGGAAATAAGAGGGAAAAATCGTAATGTGACAAAACCTCATGTTATGACATGGTGGTCACCAGTGACCGGAGTCAGCATAATGAAAATATTAGGATACATTGAAAACGTCGAATAGTGTTATCTCAAGTTTCAACATTAATTCTTTCGACCATTGTATTTCCAAGTATGAGCTCGATATATGGACCGTTTATTTTAAAAGTGGTGTAAGTCCATTTAAAAAAAAAAGATGTGGCGTAATTTATGCTTAATTTAGCGCAAACTTTGTATCTATAACTAGCTAATATTTAACATCTTAAAAAATGCAAATGCTTTGTTTAATTTAAAATTAGCCGATAAAAGAAATTACGTAGCCACTGGTTATGAAAGTGATGTAAAGTCGTTAGTAACGATGGAAATTATATTGTTCAGTAAATATTAATTAATCCGTCGAAAATAAATTAGGTTCTTTTATTCCAAAACGGATAAAATTTTCCGGTAGAAAAAACTTACTTAAAAATGTATTATTAAGAAAACTTAATACTTTCGTGACGCTTTGGGTAAAACAGGTGAATTCGATGTGAATCTTTCTTGCGCGCTTTGTATCAGATTGAGTCATAAATAACTTTGGTTTTTTTATCAGGCATTTATTTTCCTTTCGACGAATAACGAAATTACATTAATTTATTATGTATTATTTGTCTACTTGCAACGGAAGTTATTTATGACTCAACATGCAAATACGAGTAATTGTTAAAAACGATAAAAAATTAAGAAGAGATGTAAAGGAATAAGAAAATAACGCGCGAGTTTGTCAAACGCCTCATTCAATTATCCCTGAAACGCTGAAACGCGAGGAACGTCTGACTCCTCGGTCGTAAATCCACTGGCCGAAGGTCGTAGACTCGGCTGTCGCTCTCGTGAATCAGGATACGTTCGTTAACACGTTGACTACTACGTTTGTCAACGTGATCGCCATTGTTTTGTCTGTGATGGTGGTTGTTTTGTGCGTGATGGTGCTCACCAGTGACTGGAGTCAGCATAATGAAAATATTAGGTCTATCGGAAAGTTCCGTCAAATAATGTCATCTCGAGTTTCAACATTGACTCTTTCGAATTGCATTTCTACGTATTTGCTCGATATATACGCGAAAAGTTTGGTCAGTAACGACAAAAATTATATCTCGTCTCGTAAATATTAATTAATCTGTCGATGATGTATTAGTTTCTTTTGTTTCGAAACGTATACGATTTTTCGGTAGACTTAATGCTTTCGTGACGCTTTGAATAAAACAGATGAATTTGATGTAAATCCTTTACGTACTTTGTCTTACACGAACGTGCAAATACAACCAAATTTCTTCAAAATTACGACTCCCTCTTCCCCTCCACGTGGTAATCAGCGATTCGATAGCTGTCAAGAACGATAAAATCAGAAGAGGCCTAAAGAAGTAAGAAAATAACTTGTGCGTTTGTCAAATACCCCAATTTCAATTATCCTTGAAACTCTAAAGAAAGATCGAATGAAACGACCAACACGATAAACGCTTTAATAATACAAATATTTTCGTGAATACTTTCTTGAACAAAACAGGTGAATTTGGCGTAGCGATCAACGTGTTAAAACAAGACAATTTATCAAAGTCAACACGTTTAACGCCGCGACAGTCATTGTTAGTTAACGATCTATAATGTAACAAATAGTGTCAAATTAAATAATTTTAAAATTATAAAAAAATGTATCTAAATATTACTCATTGCCAGAAAATTTATTAATGGAAAACGATGAACCGCTGTACAGACATAAATGGTTCTTTTGTACGGATTGTACAGAACGTTGTTCTCGTTTTGTCAACCTTCTGGTTGAAGAGAAAATATTTCTTCGAACAAGAAATACTACACAGATCGCGATAAGATACATACAAAGAAGACATACGAAAATGCACACGTATCTTGTCGCAACCTTACGTCTCCGGTCGGCAACATGTCGCTGACATCGAATATCGATGTCTAAACGCAAAGGAAGACAAAATAGGCTCGGCGCTTAACATCTTAAATACCTACGTTCGACAATTTACGTTCGATAGTCTCTTCGTTCGTGCGTGTTTACGATAAGATAGTTTTGCGACGCTCACGTGCTACGAGATTATACAATCTCCACGTTTGAAGTCGTTACGGAGCACGTTACTCCAAATGGACCGATCGAATCGACTTCACAGAATCGCGCCGTTCATTTTCATCGACGATCTTTCTCCCCTGCGCGTTCGATATTTATAATACGAATGAGAAGTCCTATTGATGCGACGATTCCCTGTCGCGGTACCTTCACTCTGACCGTCCGTCCGTCGTCGCACTGCTCGTAACTTTTCGCTGAACGAAAGATATAAACATCAACAGAGACAATTTATTAGATCGGTGCGTATGAAATTAAAAGTGGATTCGTCCGTCGGATTTAAAAGTGAATATATAAAACTGCGTATGTTTTTTCGAAAGCTGCTTATTTAATCAAAATATGCTGCATTTGCTTCGATACACTTTTCCCAACGAGATTTCACGCATAGATTCCTGTCTTAAAGAAACTCTGATCTTTAGAATCGATAAAATCTGATATGGAATTTTTCAGACCGTCTTCGTTTTCATATCGTTTGACTCGTAAAAACTGTTTTAAATGTTTAAAAAAATGAAGGTCGGTTGGCGAAAGATTCGGCGAAAGATTTCATATTTTAAGTCACTTAATTTCGCAATTATTTTGTACGACGTATGCGGCCGGGCGTTGTCGTGCAGAAGTATCGGGCCATTAGTTCGTGCGGTACCCATTTATCCATTTTTTCGCCTTGCCAACTTCAGACAGGTGTCGCAATATCGTTGTATGGTTAACTTTCATCGTGGTAGCAACTGCTCGTAGATGCAGTTGGATTCGTTTCCACCAATGCTTTCGGAGCATCGTTTTTTACAGACGTTTTGGGTCTTCCACGCGGTTCATTTTCTAGGGAAAAATCAGCAAACCGAAATTTGTCAAACCAACGTTGCACAGTATTAACAGTATTCTCCCCCAAAACGCCTGGTTTATATCGCGTGCTGCTTTTGCAGCATTATTACCAAGTTATACTCATATAAAAAAAATTACACGAATATCGGTTGAATTCGTATCCTTACGAAATTCAAAACAAATAACAAAATGGAAC
>JAITYT010000458.1:976291-990076 GCA_025433975.1 Liostenogaster flavolineata
AAGAAGGAAAGGAGGATAAATAAAAAAACAGGAAACGGTGCGCGACCGATCAGACTCAACAAACCGTCGTGGTTTGGACTTTGAAGGCTCGTAAATATCGTCCTCGAAAAAGGCGAGGAAAAGCATCGTCGCGTTTAATGCCGCGTCACTCCACGTTCAGATCGACCTTCGACTTTTTGTTTTCCTTCCGTAGAAATTCGCACACGTGAAACGGGATGCAAAACTTCCGATCGTTTGCTCCTCGCTTCGAAGAAAACGCTGACTACTTGGTCAACCACATGGCGACCACGTCAACGACTACGCCGACGACGATCCTTTAACCTGCAGTTACCTTGCGGATCTTTTTTGGATAACCAACTGAACCACGTGCTCTTTGTTTCTTCTCGACCCTTTGTATTCATCGACAATGATCTCACCTAACCATCGTCTGCCGTGTGAAATCGAATCATTCCTCCCGTTTCCACGATTCAGCAAATACTGCGCAAGTTAAGTACGTTCTACTTGTCGACTGGGAGGAATAAGGTTTTTTTTGCGAGATACACCTTAAATATTGTGCAGACTTCGGTTGTCGTTGGATTCTTGATCATTAAACTGATAAAAGTGATAAAGCTAACTTCAAAAAGTACAATAGTCTATATGGAAAACTAGTAAACTTGATTTTGAACTGATTTATCGTTCATACTTCTCAAAGCTTTAGTATTCATTGATCTTTTGTCGTAAGGTCTGTCTCTCAGATGTGAATTTTTGTATTTGATAATTCTGTCAATTATTATGCGTCCAACGATTCGAAAATATGTGTAAAAGTTTGTTTCCATTTCTTCAATCGATTTGTGACATATTACTGGCCAATCTACCGAAAAGTGCTGTCAAATAATGTCAATTTTGTGACATTTTACTTCAATTGTGAACTTTTTGGTAGATCTAATACTGCGAGTAAATAATGAAAGCATGAAAATTACATAGAAGGGAAATATCCTATCATCGATCGAAAGTTTGATCGTTCTGAATTCGCTTGTCCTCGCCATTACGATCTATCATCAATCTTCTATTCTTTATTTATATAAATATTATAATACTATAATTTGTAATAATTTATAAATATTACGATTTACTATATAGATTTAATATTCATTATTATTTATTATATGATTTGTTATAGAATATATATATATGGTTATTTATTTTCAAAGAAATCTCGCGTATTCGTGATACTCGGAAAGAAAACACTTTACATGATTTCTTCGAAGTAGCGGAGCCATGATACCTTCTAATTTAAAATATTCGTAAAAATAATGGAAAGCCACGCGTACTTTTCTGAAAATCTCGATATTCTCGTTTACGAGCGACAACATCAACGTAGAAATTCTTTAAAGATCAATCGAGAGTATCGTCGTTCACGGAATCGCAGCATCTGTCACCGATACCGAACGCCACGAGCGATCGTAAACACGTGAGAATGTCGTAAATCGAATCGCTTGGCTGCGACAAAGATCTTTACGATCGTCCATGCGGAATTTCCGTTCCTTCTTTGCGTAAAAATCGTCGTCAAAATAAATGAAGCGCTTTCTCTTATCGTTGAATTGGAGATTTTGAGAAAACGACTTTTCTTTCACCGTGTGATAGGAAAGGACATGTTGCAATCGAGTCGACAGCTTCGTCATAATGACGAAAGCTGGAATGTGAAATTCCAGGAAATCGTAGAAAAAAGAGCAATTATTAGGTTACCTTAGGTTTTTTTCATTAAAAAAAAACAACCTAATATTTGAAATTATGGAAAATAAAAAGATTCGAAAAGAATTACGATTGAACGCGATAAAGGATCGTTACGGATTTTCCTGGAGGCACTTGGCAGCGATCGATTGAACGTACGACCGACGAGTCGTTTCCCTTTGCCAAGAGATCGTGGGAAAAAAAAAGGAAAATGGCCGAACGTCCGACTTCTTTCGTTTGACATTTGAAATCTTTCGAAAATACAATAGATAATCGAATCTTGCGTAAGGATCAATAAATAAATTCCTTTTAACTCCATCGTTTATCAGTCTGTAGGATAATCAATTTGACTTCTCGGCAATTAGTGTCTGTGCAAACGTCGCGTGTTTATGTACGCGTAACACACACTTACGCATTAGATACGCGTGCATTATTTACACTCACACACTGGCAGGAGTAAATTTAACCGTGTTAGAGAATAACTAACAGAGTACCGAGGGAAGAAGGCGACTTTTACGAGCAAACAGACACTTCCTCGAGCAATTAGGAATCGTTAGAGTTCTCGCCTGTCATTGTAAGACCGATTAACCCTTTGAATGCTGAATACTCTTAGTCGATGCGCTACGTGCGGATGGCGTTCGTTTTATTGCTGGCGATCGCAATGGAACTTTGTTTATTAACTATTGAAGGCGTTACTAACAATAAGTTATTATCGCAATTTTTGTACATCGAATTAAATAACGACATAACGTTATTTTCGAGCATTAATTATATGTTGCAACCAGTAAAATTTACTATAGACTTAAAATTGAAAATAAGAGATAAATAATAAATAGAAAGTGATGAAATAAATATTTATTCGTTAAGTGTAAATAGATAATTGAAAGGTAACGTAAAATTGATTACTGCTCTATTATAATATGTGTTATAGCACTGCTACACTCGCGACTTTCGCGAGTGATTATATTTGATTAATTCGCGTGAATTACGACTCTCCGTGAAACAAACAGATAATTGTTATAACGAGTCATCTTTTTTCTTCGATTACTGTCTTTACTAAGCAACGCATATGTATTCGTCTCATATAAGATTAATTATAATACTACTACACAAAAAATCGAAAGAAAAAACGACAAACGCATGCTTTTAATCTATGCTGGTAACTTCTATCAAACTCATATATGCGCTCATAGTCCACGCTGATAGCTTTCGCTGAACGCGCATATGCATCCATAGCACTCAAAGGATTCCAAAAGGCAAAAATAAATTTCGTCTTGAATTTATTAATTCATCGATATCGGAAACTTGACGCTCGTGAATTAAAATATGAAAAATTATTTAACATGAATTATTTAACACCGAATCCATATAACAACATATAAGATACAAATGCATCTGCAGTATTTAAAGGGTTAAAAGAGCGACCGCGAAACGTCGCGATAAATCTGTCGGTTGGTGAAGGTAGAATTAAGAATTCACAGTGAATGATTTCCGTAAATAACGAGAGCGAGAACGAGAAGGCGGCTGCTGTCGCCTGTGCTCGTGTCATATGCATGCAAGGGGAGTTTCTATCGATTCCACGAACTCTGTTCACGGGAATACAAATTAGAAAGAGTGGAGATGCTCGAGAGAGAAGGAAGACATCACGACCGCAAGTCTCGTAGTACCGGGAATCCCTCGTCTCGCTTTTGGTACCGGCGAGACGTTGCATTCGTGACACGATAGAAACATGTACAACGAAAGGGTTCTTCCAACCTTTCCCTAAGGAATGAGAATAGGTTGGCGATCGCAATTCCTACGATTTCGCTCGTCTACCTGCGAGTTTCGATCGTAGAACACGTGAAAATCTGATCAAAGAAAAAAAGGCGAAGATTCAAAAATATCATTAACTCTTTAACTGTTTAATTTTCTTTCGAAAAACTTTTTCTGCCTGCTTAATTATTTTTCAGCTAGGACGAATACACTCGACGAAAACGTAGTACAATTTTTATGCTGCAAAATATAACAAAATATCGAGTGAAAAAGTACGCGAATGTTTCGACGCACCTATACTAACAATAAACCGCAGAATATTTGTGGTACATGTAATAAACGAGTCTATGGTGTATGCTTTGCTAAAATGACTATAACTTATAAAGAATGTCTTTGAATTTTATACGTAAATATTTTTAAAATTATTCATAGTATTCAATTTTTGCTCGTAAAATAGAAAAATATATGAAAACCCGTAAGACGCTGTGTCTTCTTTTAACCAGTTAAGCGTGGAATTTAGTTTTAAGAACCCCCCATAGTGTGGAGGTTAGTATTTATTTATATTATTTCTATTATTTTTTTTATATTTTTATTATTTATTAAAAGCAAGAATTTTATATTTTTCACGGCGAGTATACACGTTGAACGCACCGTAATAGAGATTCGGTTTGACGTGCATACAACTGATCAAGTGGTCAAATAACTTGTTAATTTAAAAAAAAGTCATCTTGACCTCTCCGACGTCAATCGTCGGTTCTTCCAATGTTAAAAATAATCCACGTTATACCACGCGACATATTGCCGAAATATCGGGAGCATCGAAACCATTTCCATCGATTTGACGCGAATCACCTATCGGTTAACCCGATACAATTTCGTAAGATACAAATACGAGTATTCGTGGACTCACCATTCCGTGACAAAGGTTGACGGTGACGACGGAATTCGGATCTCCATCGACGGATCCACTGTAGAAACAGCCCAGCTGGTGTCCGGCGTGTTCCCTCCTGGTCGTGTTCTCGCTTATGTGAGTCACCTAAACGATCAACGCGAATAGAATCATGAATAACTTATCTCCATTGAGAGAAACTTCGGCCACAGATAAATTATCTTCGAATCGAGTCGTTTACGAATTGGGGCGTTCGACGAAATCTATCGATGATAGCATCGACTTCGAACTTCGTCCTCTTATCGACGCGCTAAATCGAGAGCCTCGTCGACGACCAAATTAATAACAAATCCACGATGAAGCATCGAACGGGGCATGCAAATGGACGAGAGAAAGGAGCTCACAGAGCGACAAAGAAAGTCGTACTTACTTTAACGTCGGGCAGAACGAAGCTGGAATCGTGCGCCAATTGCAGACGAAATCGCCTACCGAAGGCGGTGAACTCGTACTGCGGATGAGGATCCCACACCGCGGCCGTCGAGTGTCGGAAGTGTCCACTGTGATGCCTCTTCGCGGTGGAAATTTTCTCCGCTGTGTAACGCAACGAAATATTCATCGCATGTTTCTGTGTCGGATTGATCGAATATTTCTGGTGGTTGAAGGTCACCTCGGTTGTATTAGATCTACCGGAAAGTTCCATCGCGTAATGTCATCGCAAACCTCAACATTGACTACTTCGACCATTGCATTTCTACGTATGTGCTCGATATATACGAGAAGAGATGGCCAGCGATAATAAAAATTATATTATTCGATAAATATTAATTAATCTACAGAAAACGTGTTGGTTTCTTTTCATTGAAAAACGGCAGAACTTTCCGATAGATCTAATATTACACCCTTTGACCTGCCTTTTCAGAATTCCATCGATTTTTTTAACTACGTAGATCGAGCGATTTTAATATTCGCGCACCAGCAAATTTTTATTTTCTTGTAATACAAGTTACAGTGAAAAAAGAACGCGCATGGTCAGGTATAATCTACTGGGTACTGTATCTACCGTAGTTAGCGATAATATAAATTTTATCTTCCATGATGATCAGATTAAAATACCGATCAAGAATAATCTACGTTATATGGCACGTGAGTTAATAGAAATGTTAAAAATATAAAAATTCACAATCCACGAACATTTTATGAAGCTTGGCTATAAAAATCGTTTTGATGTATGGGTTCCCTACGATTTAACGAAAGAAAGATGAATCGTATTTTCATTTGTGACTCACTCTGCATACGTAACGAAGAAATACCATTTTTGAAAAAGGTATAAAAAATGGATTTATAATAATATTAAGCGAAAAAGATCTTGGGAAAGCAGAATGAACCACTTTTAGCTATCCCAAAAGTCATGCTGTGTCTGGTGAGATTGGAAAGGAATCCTGCATTATGAGCTTTTACCAAACAACGAGACGATAAATTCAGAAAATTATTGCTACCAATTAGACGTATTAAAGACAGCAACTGAACAAAAACGTCCAGAAATAGCGAATCGAAAGAGCGTCGTTTCATAAGGACAACGTGCGGCCTCACGTGTCTTTGACAACTCGTCGAAAATTGGAGTTCGGTTGGGATGTTCTACCCCATCCACCATATGCACTAGACCTCGCACCCTAAGATTTCCACCTATTTCGATCATTAAAAAATTCCCTTAATGGAAAAAAACTTCGACTCTTCGGTCGAGATAAAAAATCATATAGAAAAGTTTTTCGCCAGAAAAGAACTGAGACGTTTTGGAAGGACGAAACTTTTAAGTTGCCTGAAAGATAGAGAAAGGTTTTAGAACAGAACGGCGTCTATATAATTTAATAAATGTATACCAAAATTTAAATGTGCCGCGTTTCGATTTTCCTCCAAAATCGGCATGAATTTTCCGGACAAGTCCATACAATAAATATTGTTAAATGTATGAAAAACGTATTATTTTATTTCATACTTCACAAACGGACGGAACTTTCCGGTAGACCTTGTATCTAATACGATCGACCGTTTCGTTCCAGCTGGAAAAGTGTGCCAAAGGCTCGACGTAAGTGAAATTCACGATACAATTGGTACGACTACGATGATCGATCGCTACGACTACGACTATGACTGCAACTATGCCGTTTCGCAGACAATATCGCGCGATAACATCGATCGTGCAAGGCTCCCTTTACGCGTGCCTTAATAAGAGCAAAGCGTTCGTACGGCGAGACGCGAGAGGCGAAACCAGAGCCGGATTGCAATTCACGAATGCGAGTCGAAAAGAGTGCGTACGCCATTACGAAAGCCGTCGTCTCGGGTGACACGTGAAAGCTCGAAATCTCGCGGCGATTCGTTGCGTCGATGCGATCGATGCCGACGCCATCCGGGTTAACATAAAATGCACGATCCAGCAGCAACACGTACCACGCGAAAGACCATTGAAATCGTTCTTCCTTTTTTCCATAACTTTCGAAAGGTCGATCGCACGTTTTCTATGTAATCGTCTAGTAGGTTGGTCGGATGCGTTTGATTTCTTGACTATTGGGATGATTTTCCAATTTTGCTTTCTAGTTCTTTGATATTTCACTTATTTCTTCGACGACGGAGGTTATATTTAAATCTTCGCGAACTTTATCATTTCTAACATACCAAAGGGCATTTATAATTGTTCTAAGAACAATGCTTTGTAACGATTCGATCTTCACGATGTGACTTTTGACAACCATACCCCACAGTTGAACTTCATATATACGTATATGTATAAATTCAAATAGGTTTTATTATTGTTTTGTATATCGAAAGTTTATTTGCAGTTATAGGTTGTATCAGTGTAGGTGATTTAATTCCTTTAATTAATCAATGATTCTTTAGATACTGATTAGAGGATGCATTCCTCGTAGAACTACATCGTAGCTTGCGTTCCATGTCCTTTTTGACCTGGTGATTGTAATAGTTGGCGTTCCTGTCCTTTAGAGCTAGAATTCTTTTGCTGTAAGTACCGATTGTATCGGCTTGAAATTCTACCAGGTTATTTTGTAGGTGTATTAGTGTATGTTCCTTGTACAGATTCTCCTTTAACAGATGCAGGATGTAGTAGGTTCTATAATATGTATTTAAATACGAAATGATGGCGGTTTCGATTGCGAAATATTCTTTTCGTCGGGTTTAGAAAGTTCACCAATAATTTTAGGTAGTGATTCAAATGAATTATCAGCAAGCCAATTGTTTTGCTGCGAAAGGCGAAAAGTTTATTATGCGTAAACTGTCCGTTAATCCAACTTTACGTTCCTTTTTATTGATAATCGCGCGAAAGTCATTGCTTGACTGTATCTCGCCTTCTATCTCGCACCTTGAGTTATGGTGATTTTTTAGAACGATTTAGCCATCTTTATTTTTAATCATTCCTGCTGTATCGGTGCCATTGGATAGTCTAGTCTTGCCTTGCGGCAAGCTAGTATTGATATATTCTCGCGACGTTTGTTTATATATTTACGTGCACACCACTCACACACGTAGGAGGCTTAATCGCTTCGTAAACACGTCGTACGGGTCGATGGTTCGAACGAAACTGAAAACAATTCGAGCAAAATCGTAAACGATTTATTTGCTTTTAAGCTTTTAAGGAAACGATTGGTATTGTAAAATCGATTTTATTTGGCCACGTCCATAGTTCTCGGTATACGACTCGAAAAATCGTCGTTCTGAGCGTGGAAGCGAGCTCGAAGCCGAGTGAAAAGCAAAAGCGTACGCTCGATTCGTTGAAAGATCGGTTCGAACTTCTCCACATTCTCGGCGCAAGAATGACGCGTGCCGTTCGGAAACTTTCGATGTTACGGAAGCCGTTCGATCTTGGCTAGGATGTGTTCTATAAAAACAGCGCACCGCACGCCAAACCGAATCTCCTTCTGGATATGTATATTATTCCGATCGAGTTTGCTTCTGAAATTACTCTGAAAATAGGCGAGGAAAGATCGTACTGAAGGAACGCACTGAACCTTTGGCAAACGGGATTTCGCGCGTGCGTGGCGCCTTCCACGTGCGAGAGAGTCGATCAAGGGGAAGAAATCGAAAATCTACTCTGCGCGAAGAGCTTCTTACGAAGCCACCTTCGTAACAACAAACGAATCTCCGATGTTGCCGAGCTAAATTTTATCGAGGTACAGACCCATCGATACTCACGATCGCAAAAGTTTATCGACGTCATCGTGACAAAAATTAATCGCATCTGCCCGAAGGATTGTTTTCGTGTTCCAGATTCTCGCGGGATTACGATACATCGAAATTTCAAAGATTCGGACTTACGTGGATCCTCGTATTGGTTCTGGCTGATCTTCATCAGTTTGATGTACTCCAGGTCGCCCTTGCCGGAAGGCAGTACGTCCAGAGTCGAATCCTGATAGCCCTTTGAAGCATCATCCTCCTCCGTGACCACTGTAACGAAACGATACGAATAAAAATATTTTTATGGTATTTTCTGATCGTTCGACTACTTAGTTAATTAGGAGAGAATTATTCGAAGCTGAACACGAGGGCGCGTCTTGGCTTTTTTTCGATAGAAAAACTAGAAAGACCGGTAGCACTCAAAGGATTAACAATGAGTTACAATGTTTCGTATTTTTTTTCAAAAAATTCTACCCGAGCATGTCCGAACTCGTCCAGCCTCCTCCTAAACTAACCATATGTGTCAAAGTTTCAAAATCAATACATCGAAAATGTATTGATATCTTTTAATTCAAAAATGACAGAACTTCCCGGTAGACCCAATAGGGGTGAATTGGTGACTGGGCGTCACAAAGAAGAGAATTATTTGGAGCTGAACACGCGAGTAAACACGTTCTCTCTTTATACGTGGACGATGTGGAAGAAACGCTCGTGTCTAGCAAAGTGATTCTTAGATCGTGGCTGAAAAAGCGTAAAAAAAATCTTCTAACGACGAATTAAATTTCGACTAATGAAATTCCAAATACGAGTTAATGTCACGTTGCCAACGATGAGCCGATCCTTAAACCTTAATCTCTGATTGAGACTTGGATTATAAGCTTACTTCAATACAAACAGCTCCGTCTGATACTTTATGGTCCACGATTCGAGCGAAGCATAACACATACTTAGTCACGCATTTCTCGTCGGTTCTCTTTATTGTGTAAACGCTGATATCCAGAAAACTTTGTATTTCTTGCCAGATCCTTCGATCGATGTTCGTATATTTTTCGCATTACTAAATGTACTGCGAGCAATTAAAGTGTATTTAAACGGCGTAGAACGTAATAATAAACCATGTGAAAATTATGCAATGAATCGTAATTCACTTGAACAGCTTTCATATTATTATAACGTACGATTATACGTTATAAAACTGTTATAACTGTTATATGTTACATTATTATAACAAAATTGTTTATAAAAAACAAAATATTGTTACAACAAATCTGCTATAATAATATAACAGATATATATTAACAAACACAATGTTATATTATATTATTATTATAATTTTTATAAAATAATTTTAATTATAATAATTATGTTATCATTATAACAGGTCCAAAGAAAAGCAAATTATATATATTACGATATATGTATTTATCAAACCAACGGCTGCTCTGTGTGAATATATTCGGTAATGATTACATACGTATACATATGGGATGTCTTTTAATGTCGCTAAAATTCGTTTTAGAAACAGTGCTTATTCTTGTTACTTCATTAACAATGGCAACAGTAATAAAACGAAGCCAACGAAGGACATGATATAAATCAGGGAACGATATTCTTTTACGTTTTTATAGATTTTAAAAAATTTGAAATTCCATGTAAATTCGATAAAATTCTCGTCCCTCTGTCATTTCATGATTACAAATCGTTTCGAGATTTATAAAATGAATAAATCACGACGCTCGTACTCTTTCGTTTACGAGGATTTACTCAAGGTCGATTACATCCGCGAGCACCAACCTGGGATTAATGACTCTCGTAATCTATGACTATTTCATACCACACATCGCGTGTAGCACCAAAACGTTACATGGAGTCAAAGTAAAGCTTCGTGGCTGTGTTCTTCCTTGCCAACCTATTTTCGAACTTCGCGATAATTTTAATCGATATCGACGGACATTATTGACACTGTCGATTTTATTAATATCATAAGCGATAAAACGCATCCGATCTCGATTCCAATACGAAGTTTACTAAATTGCTCGCGTCGATCGTCTTATCTACAAATTTAACGGAGGCTGCGTAAGCACGGTTTCGAATCACTATTGCGAATTTAAAAAAAAAACGACGAGAGTGTCATAACTTTGAATACACGCGGATCAGAAATTGTTGAATATAAAAACCGATGCTTCGAAGTTCTTTGCAATTCTCGCGATTCTATTGCGATGCGTTTGTTTAATGCTTTCAATTTATTCGATCTCGTACGATAATAATCAAAATTCGAGATAAAAAGTATCCGATTTCGATTCCAATACGAAGTCTGCTGAATTGCTCTCGTCGATCGTCTTATCGATAAATTTAACGGAAGCTACGTAAGCGCATCACTATTGCGAATTTATGAGAAAAAACGATAAAAGTGGAACGTAATTTTTAATACACGTGGATTCGAAATTGTAGAATAAAAATTGAAAATCAGTCTTCGAAAATCTTTGGGATTTTCGCGATTCGACTACGATGCGTTTGTTTAACACTAAACGTACCAAGCGGGGCCAATTGACCCTTTTCAAAATTTACTTTAATTATTTATATCTCTAATAAAAATGGAAATATATGTTTGACTATTTTATTGGTATACGTTGTACACTATTTCCTTCGATAAATTAACAATTTTTTTTAAATCAATGTCCGTTTCGTAAGGGATCATTTGATCCTTTACGGGATGATTAGGCGTACGACAATACCGGTACGTTTAATGTTAACGCTTTCAACTTGTTCGATCTAATACGATGATAATGAAATTTTGCGGTAAAAGAGCAATTGGGTATCTTGCAACGAGATAAATTCCATCGATTTCATCTCTTAACAAAATACTCCGAGATTTAAATCGGATAACTGCGCGGAAGTTCGAGTGACACTCGTAGTCAGTCTCAAGAGACGAGAGAGAAGAAAGAACGATATCTGCATTATCGTTTCATCATCTAGCGATATTCCATCTCCTCCTTCGTTCGATCGAAAGCTAATCGACAAAGAAAAGTCTGAGAGCCGCGATAACCTCGTTGCATCCGACGATACCAACGTGGATTGAACGCAAAATGAGCAAGATCTCTGGTTTTCCTACTTCTTTCGTGTCACAATCGACGAAAACGACGAATCATCCTTTCATTGGCGGACAAATCGAAACTTCTGTGAGTTTCCAGGCTTCGAAGCAATCAGACCAAGAAACATTTTACTTGGTACAAATACACTATCGACCTGTAACGATCTCTTTTCAATTTGACCCCTGCTGACTTTTTTACTCCAACTTCGTTACTTCGAATATCTCGCTTCAGAAACGGATTATTTACAGTAGACTCTCGTATAACGCGGTTAACATGTGCCGTCTCGCAGGAATTCGCCTTATAGTAAATCGTGATGTAAAAGAAGTTTTCTCGTATAACGCGCATAATCTAAAGTATTAGGCCTATCCGAAAGTTCCGTCAAATGTCATCTCGAGTTTCAAAATCGGAGTAAAAAATTCAGCGACGATCAAATCGAGAAGAGATAGTTGGAGAAATCTCAATGTCGAATTGTGCGAAACTCGTGATTATTCTTCCGTAAAGTTTCTCAATTGACCGGAGGAATCGTCAAACTTAACGCATAATCGACTGTAAATTGTAGCGGAATATCGGTAAAATAACAAGCCGTAAGATTGTTCGTCAAGGTTGTGTAAATTACGTAAAACTTACGAGAGCGGATAAATAAACGAGCAATTAAATCTATGAACACGCACGATGCTTTGTGACTTCGATAATCGTAATATACACGTCACGCCTATTATTTGTGGTAGAGATTTCAGTGATGCGAATCTTTAGATACGTTTAAACGTGGCCCAGGGGGAAGGCGATGGCCGTTATACGTCGTACAAAGCGATTGATTCGATGCATCACTAAAAATATCTCGATCCTGGAAGAGCGAAGCGTGGAAACTTCGGTTTAAATTCATCATTGGCCGATAAACGGAGAACCAGAATTCGTCTTTGCAAAAGCACGCACGAAAAGACTATAAATAAACAAGGATGTTATCGCAGTACGATGCAACGTCCCTTTGTATTATCGTGAAACGGAAGACATCGAATTCAGAATTTCCAGCGAGTCACGATCTAACTATAAAAACTATAAAATACGCGGCTTTTGGGATTATCATTTACATTTTTTTGAGAAATTCGATTATTGGGAAGCGAGTTAAAAATATAATTACTCGAATAAGATCGAGAGGGAGAGAAAGAGAGAGAAAGAAGAGAAAAGATCACGACGTTATTATAAAATTTAACTGCAGTTACTATTAGCATCGAAATTAGGTTTCAGTAATTGCAATTTGTTACAGAAATCTCATTACGCAAGGTTCAAGTTTCTTACAAAATGTAGGGTCATGCTCTATAAAGTAGTTCACTTTAATACTTTATCATATAAACAATAATAGAATTCAATAAAAACATATTTTAGTCATTCAAGAATTTATATAAATAAAACAATATGAGCTATTTAAAAAATACAAGGCATAAGATTGTAGAAATTAGAAAATATATATTATAGCATATAATCTGTGAATTCCAGAACTTAAGGATTGAATATTTTAATCGTCATTAGGACTTCAAGAAAAACATTTCGTGTATGACTTTTAATGCGGTCTTTTTACTGATTTTTTTTCTATTGAATTATATATATGAATATATGTATACGCACGGATTTTTAATTCGCGTGATAAAAAGTAATTATGAGAATGGACTCCCACCAAAATCCAACAGCCAAAGATTCGACTAAACCAATCCCAAAAGGGTTGCACAGAATACACCTTCTGAACAAACGTCCAGTATCTGCGCCGAATTAAGATGTAGAAGGTGTACGAACGAAATAAATTACACGAAGTAAAATGAAGTGAAGTGAAGTGAAGCGAAATGATATCACAGTGTGCGAACGAGCTATCGCAAACGTACGCCTTTCTCGTTCCTTTTGAACGTTTAGTGAAAAAACGTTGTCAAAAGTTCCTCACAATGCATTTAATTTCGTAATGAAAACATTCGTAAACTGTTTCGTATCGTGTTCACTGGCATATCTTCTTCTTTCGACTGTTAGTTTTAAGCGTGTTTCCCGGATTCAAGCACCTCTGCATTCTTCCTTCCTTATACGTATCGCGTTACTGCTTTCACAAAATTGTAAGTCGTATTCGACTCGTCAAGCGCTATAATATCATGAAAGAAAAAAAAAAAAAAAAATACAAAA
>JAITYT010000458.1:990192-1001900 GCA_025433975.1 Liostenogaster flavolineata
CAAAAAAAATATTTAGAACACAAAGCGACCCATTCGATACCAAATCATTTTCGCAGACACATCTTCTTACGATGAGTGTTACACTCCAAAAATTACGGAAATATCACGTTTTCACGTTGCAAATATTGCTTGTAACTCGAACTGCGTATAGCTCGGAGGATTCCTATTTTCGTTCATGCATTAGTCAGTGTGACGCAGCTGTGGATTGTGGGTCAAGTTTGGTGAGACAACTTCATCAAAACACGAATCTGCTGATGATTCAGTGTGTCAGCTAGTCTCTCGTTTTCGGTATGGAAAAGGTTGCGAATAAAGAAAACGTTGGACGTATCAAATCGTTCGTCTATTAACTCAAATAAAGTGGATAATAATTTAATACAATAACGGAATTTAATTAATTATTTCCAAATATATTTCTTCACTTGTCTAGGGAGATATATTTGTATGCAGAAGTATTTACATCGCATTCGCGATTATTCTTATCAACGATTAAACCACGAAGGTCGCTATGAAAAAATCAAAAAATCGAGATAAAAAATTCGTATAAAAAAGTTTTTCGCGGAAAAGCCTGAAAGGTTCTGGAAGGATGAAATTTTCGAATTGTCTGGAAGATAAAGAAATATTATGGAATAGAATGGCATATATATAATTTAATAAATGTATAGCAAAATTTAAATGTGCCGCGTTTCGATTTTCCTTCAAAATCGATACGAATTTTCCGGACAACTCAATATTACAGACTAGATGCAAACAATTAATTTTTCTTCGTTTGAAAATGAATTCTATCGAGTCAGTGTGTAAAGCTAGAAGCACTGTATCACTAGAATCATTTCGGTTCGATTTCAACGACGAAGCCAGAGAGGAAGGAACTAGCGGAGAGAAAAAAGTGAGGAGACGACCAAGAAAAAAAAGAAGCAGAAAAACGGCGCGCGTCCTCGACGACAATCGCTGTCTGACCCATCTTGAGAATTTATTGAATGACAATATCAACGGATGACTCGTCTCGTTAACGAGTGCAAGGGCGAGGCACGTTAACAAACGCACCTTCGCCAATCTCCGCTCTATTTTTCCGTTCTCTCGGGACGTAGCACCACGTGGCGCTTTTGCCACGTAAGAGCATCGACGATTCCAAACTCGATAGCGGAACAGGATCAGCTCGGATTAAAATGACGTTTTTAATGTCAACCATTCGTGCAGCTTGATTTATAGCGCGCTTCTCCTTGCTCGAGTATTCGTCGATGGAAACGCGATGAATTTAGCAGGTCGTAAGAAACGAAAGAAACATTTCGTGCTTTCATCTTTCTGCTTTACTTCTTATAATCGTTTTATAATGGTGCGATTTTTTAAAATTTTTACACTTTCGTGCAATTTATAGCTCATAAATTCCACGATCGCTTACCAAGCACGAGTAATCCACGATTTACACGGTATTCGAGTTGCACGATCACGGTTCAACGCGGTCGGATCGATGAAATACAAAACTACATTTATTTTTTTGCAATATTACAACCACCAAATGAATATTATAAGAATAGACACTTCTCAAGAAAGCTTTAGTAAAAAAGAAGCTTAAAACAAAAAACAGATAGAAAGAGACATTTTCAATTTTTATTCTTTTCTGAATATTGTGCTCATAATTATAAAAGTGGTCTATATGTATACAACTGGGATTTCCATAATTTCCACGATGGCAATGTCAAGACTTATGAATGGGATGGAACTACAGCATCAAGAGGTGCACAGGAAGTAGCGTCATGCATTTTAATGCACACGAAGGTTATTATTATAATATCAATGCTTTAAGTCACTCGATTAATTTTGAAAACGATTTCAGTCAATGGAAATTTCGAAAACAACATTTTCGTATGAGATTCACACAAAATTTCACATTCGTAATAAAATGTCATTAATCAAGACTAATAAAATACAACATTAAAATGTTACCTAATATAAAAATATTTTATAATTTATTCACAATTTAATCACATATAAGCACAATTACGCTACGTACAGAATCTTGTTTCACTAATGAAGTTTTATTTAAAAATATATATGTACACATATCTTTCTATTTTTCAAAAATAAATAATACTCTTTCGTACGGACTTGTTAAATTTATTACACATTTTTTCGATGTAAATTGTATTCTCGAATTGCACGATTTTAACTTACATCGCATTTACAGGAAACCAATTTATCGTGGAAATCGAAGGTTACCTATAGTTCGATCGCGAGTTCCTCAGCTTTCAAGGAACGAGAAAATTATCTTATTCCGCGTAAAAAGGAAACGACGTTGGTTGACTCGACACGGAAATTTCCCATGCAATTTTCCGTTCGTTTTACGTGAAGAAAGATAGAATCTATCATCCTACTAATGAAATTACCGCGATTCGACGAACGAAGAAAGACAAGAAGCGAACAGAATTATACAATATTAGGTTGGTGCATGTGAAACGTTGGATTTTCTTTACACGTGAACGTTTGTTTCCCTGTTCTCGTTATGCCTTTTTTGCCATAACTTCGTTTATAGTTGTAGTGTAGAAACTAATCCAACTGTATCTGCAAGGGAACTTGCTACCGGAATGAAAGTTGACCATACAACAATACTGCGATTCCTTTCTGAAATTGGCAAGATGAAAAAAAACTGGATAAGTGGATACCACACGAATTAAATATAAAATATGAAATTTTGCAGTACCCAGCTTATTCACCGGAACTTTCGCCAATCGACTTTCATTTTTTTAAACATTTAGTATAATTTTTACGGGCTGAACAGTATGAAAGTGAAGACAATCTGATAAATTCCATATCAGAGTTTATCGATTCTAATTATCGATTGTGCATTAAAATCTCGCTGGGAAAAGCGTATTGAAGAAAATGGTGCATACTTTGATTCAATAAACAGCTTTTGAAAAAAGATATGCAATTTTATATATTCACTTAAAAATCCGACATTTCATACTCACAAACCTAAAAATTCGGTATTACACGTCGTTCGTGTGGCAACGAATAAATGGTTAGTTATCAAAATGTCGCGATTGTGTGTAAATTCAAATCGAGAAATTGCAAGAACGATGATTAATCAAGCCTGTCACCTTTCCAAGGACGTACCTACACGCGACCCGTTCGAACGCGCGGAACAATTTCGTAGTATAGTTATGCAATTAGAATGCGATCTATTCCGAGTGATACGATGTTTATCGTTTCCTGCGGCAATCGATTACCTTTAATTGTCGATTATCAGTCGTTCGTGACGTTGGATCAGCGTGAGAAAAGATAAGGATTATAATAGTATTCGAGTAAAAAGGAAAACGTTGGCGACTACGAATATTATTGCGATAATGAGACGATTGCCAATTGATAAATGCAGGTAAAAAACGAAGAAACGGAGAATACGATGGAATTATTAGAAGACCTTTTAAAAAGTCAGTCGACACAGTAGCGATAAAGAATTTCCATAACCCGCCGCGACATACCTAATTTTTACCGTCTGGTACTTGTTTTTCTCATAAAGTATAATTTTATTAGTCATTATGTACAGTACTCGAATGGATGCAATAAGGAGAAACGCTTGGAATAGGTTTTTCTTATTTGTTGGAGAAACGAGCTGCAGGAACGAATTTACTACGTCGAAATCGTTGAGAAAGCACTTTAAAAATTAAAAGATCGATACGTTCGAATTTTCGCAAATTTTAAGGATTTTCGTTACCTATGAGTAACTTTGGGATTTATCGTGATTTTATTTAAAATCTGACTAGCGCTTTTTGCTGCGTTAAACGATTTCATTCGTCGTAGAAATACATAATATGCAGTTTAACTTATATATACTAATATACAATATACCGATGTACAAAATATAAATACAATAAAATACAATATAATCAAATAGGAAACTATTTTAAAAATAAATGCTACATTATACGAAGTTGATTAAAAAAACGTATTATTAATGTGTATGCGTTAATTTTTAACACTAATCGTAGCGGTATTTTCGTACATTTAATCAAACCGTAAGCGGTTGAACGATCTCTTACGAAACAAACGTTGATATTTTTTAACGCAAATTTTCAAACGTTGCTGTTAGGGTTGACTATCTCAGTACGCGTAAAAATTTCAATAAAACCATAGAACCGTAAAATAAGCACGAAAAACAGGCCTTAAAAAACACTATTACACGAAAGATAGCAATTTTTATGGATGCATCGAATTTTCGTACCTTCGATAACAACTACCATCCCGGATGAATGCCTTTGATGTTCGATTTTCTAAAATCTAGACGAAAGTGGGAAACTAACAAAAATCGCTCATTGCCGAACGAATAGCGTCTAGAGGCTATTACCGTCTCGTGGTCGATGACATTAACCAAGGCGGCGAGGAGCACGCTTCGAGAGTCGTTGCTGACCTACTTAATCCAAGAGAAAAACAATGATAATGAAGATCGACTGGAAACTCGCAAACTTCTTTTTTCTCTTCTTTCCTCGCGATACTTGCGCATCAAACGTGCCCTACAGGCCTACGTATCCGTTCGAGTCGTGTCTGCGTACAATGGAAACTTACGTTGATTTACGTACAAAAGTACGTTCAGTCAACTTTACTTTTCACGATGAGTAAACCGTAACAGATGTCTAATTTATAAGTTTTGAAAGAGTTGAAAACGTAAATATAACTAATTCGAACTGTAATGACGTTACAAATCGTGATGCAGAGTCTGTGAGTAGTTTTACTGTCACTTAGTGTCGTTAGTTACTATCGATCGTTCGAAAAAAATTAGACGGGATAACAAGTGAAATTGAATTCGAAATTATTGAGTCTACATTTTCGACCATTGCGTTACTACGTAGGTGATTGGTAATAATGGAAATTATATCGTCTAATAAATATTAATTAATGATTAAAAAACGGACAAAACTTTTCGGTAGACCTGATGTAACGATGCGTCGACAAAGTTCGATGCTACGCATGCTCCATTGATAAAGACTGTCTTGAAAAAGTTGCAAATCTCTCGAAGGATCTCTCGAAGGATCTCTTGGAGGATTAAAGTATCGCGGGTATTTTAGAAGCTCTTTGATCTTCCACTTTACCTCGAGGTGAGTGAACTCTTAAAAGTCTTAATTCGGGGCTCATCGCGGCTTGTACTCCTCCTTCGTAAAAAAGAGGAAGACACGATCGAGTGCCGGATAAGCCGAGCGACATTCCGCTCGTTTGATTATTCGTAAATAAGTTGCTGCATTTTATAGCAATTCCAGAAATTCTTTTTCGAGACATCGAATAGAATATTTCTAAAGTTAAACGACGATACAAGGATTGAATAAATTAAACATCGCTGCACGAAACAAATCAACTTTCAGATCAATAAAATGTCTTTTTGTTTGTTTGTTTTATTTATCTAGTTCGGAAGAATTTGAAACAATCGACGAAGTTACACAAAAAATAAAGTCGATAGAAACCGACGATATAATATTTAGAAACATTTCGGTATAAAGTCCATTGCACCCTTTTTTTTTATTAATAGTTCTATAAACTCGTTCAAGACCCCCATTTACTTAACCATTGCATCCTAAATTCCACGATTCAAATTTAAATTATGAATAATTCTAAGATGCGTTGCGTTAATCGAGAAGATTTGATGATATTCGTCCCTCGATGTTCTATCGCGCAGAAACTCGCCTCGAAACGAACGATGACGACGGTCGCGTCGGCCCCGACGAAACACAGAAACCCTAATAATTACAACCGCGATGCCACTGTCAGATTAAATCTGTGAATTAGTCAATGGAGACACTTAATGCGTATTAGCTCCTCGTAGAAAAGCAACTCATGCGTTCAGCACGAAACGTCTGCGTATTCGATGAATTCGCACACGTGTTCAACGAAAACAATCAACGAAATAGAAACTGAACCATACGTTTAACGCACTCTTAACTTGTGCGAAATATTCAAAGAGACAAATTTAATAGACGTAGGTTTGAGTTCTTAACGCGTTGAGTGCCGCGCGAATTTATAAAAAAATCCCCGTCAGGCTGTCAACGTGTTAACTGATCCAACTGTCAATAGATGCGAGATATATTCATAATTTAGTGAAAAAAAGTTTAATGATATTTTTACGTTCTTTAAGTCGCATAGCTGAAGGAAGACGTTCGAACGTTGAGAAACTTTTGCACCTTAACGCATGCATCGATTTGGGAATTCCCATGGGACAAGAAAATCGACGTGTATCCTTCTTAACGCGTTAAGTGCCAAGCCGGTCCTCAAGAACCGGCCACAGATTTTAGGTTCATGTTACAGCACCGCGCGGGTCTGCCCTTGCATACTGATTTTAAGACTAAAGATTTCGCTTAAGAGACATCGGTTTTTGTTCAGTCAATCCTTTAAGAAAAAGAATATAATGTAAAGAAGTCGATGTCTGAGGCCGAGTCTGGGTCTGAACGGAACCCCAAGCAAAACGGGCTAGGCACTCGACGTGTTAAACATCGATTTCGATTTTGAAGGATGCTTTAGGTACGTTCAGTTTGATATTCGAACGTGCGATCGCGCTACGTCGCGGATTTATGTCCTCTCTCCTAAGAATTTGATTGGTCTTACAGTTGAATTAAGACAAAATAATTTAATAATTTATCCATTAATTTTTTAAAAGTTGTTACTATATGATTATGTCGATTGCTCGGTAACCCATTATCCGCCCATGTCCCATTTTTGGGACACATTTTCAAATTTCAGATTCAAAGTTGGCTAGTATGAATATCGTCATACAGTTAATTTAATTTTTGTTTGTATTTCTGAATTACAGCTGATAATGGGTTAATGTATGATTAACCGAATTAATCTTGAAGTGAAACCAATAAGGATAGATCTCGAACCTGGAAAGTCAAGAAATTCTGAAGCATTGCATATAGATATGCATCGAAAGATTTTTTGTTACTGTCCAAAAACGGTTTGAGAGGGTGAAATTATCCCTCGAAAATTCGACGATTTTATTATTTTGCGATATAATTTAAGATACTAGAAGTGACAAAGAAATATTAAATATAAAAATTATTACATTTAATGAAGACTATCTTTTGGTCTAAAATTTATTAATTATTCAAACGATTAAAAAAGTTATTAACAAATAATTAATAACCCTTTCATTTCAATTATTTTTTTTCGTATAGAATCTTAATCAGTGCTTCGAATATTTATGAAGCAAACAAATATTTTATCCTTTTAATGCAAATAGAAGCTGTGTTATGTTACTAAATTGTGTTGGTCAACGAGCAATGTATAGCGGCAACGAGGTTGTAGGCTTCGAGAAAGTCAAAGAAGCGTGATAACGATGAAAGACGTATTAAATGCGATGGAAACTGAAGCGAAAAACATGTTGTGACGTGCAGTCAACAACTCATTCCCCATTTATCGAGCCTTTGCCTAATAATCCCTCGAAGCGTACTAATTTTAGCCTCGATAATAGTCTACTGCACGTTGGGCGAGATCTACCTTAAAATTCTACGAGTGACGGTCGAAGAACGATGGTAAAGTTTGGCGAGATACAAAGGAAGTACATGGGTGTCCGTGCGAAATGTTTTCAGAAAATAGCGAGAATTTTTTGAAACCGAACTGAATGAAATCAAGAGAAAGTTTCGTAAATTAATAATCTTAATTCTTACACAAGTGGACGCGTGTTACATGTAGTTCTTTAAAATGCAAGGGACAACGGCGGTTCCATTTCATTATAAATTTAGAGTTTAAATGCTTCATATGTCTAAGAACGAACCGTCGACCCGTGATAAACGGGTTAACTCGTGTACTGTGCTACGGTCCCGGTATGGCTCAAGCGCAACGTACGGGTCACGTATCGGAATGGGACCAATACCGATATCGTTATCGTTACGTATCGATACCTAAGAAGTCTTGCATTGTATCCACTGAAAACTAATAAATAAATAAATAAATATATATATATATAATTGATATTGGTAATTTTCTTTTCTTAAATTCGTACCTTTATTTCGCTTAGCGACTCAGTGTTTACAATGCGTCCTCGACGGTCGCTTACTTACGACGAACTGCCGACGAAACAGAGGAACACGAGTCGCTCCGTCTGTCGCATACACATACAGGCGCTCTCACATATACGCCGCACACTCATAACAAGGAGTGAATGCCTTTTATTCCAACAGATATATATATATTGATAATCAATATTTTCAGACGCAAGAACCAAATAGTATTGGTGCTAAAATGATACTTGCAGGCATCGATACCTAAAAAGTATTTTAATGTATCAAAAACCAATACTTTCAGACGCAAGTACCAACTGATATTGGAACACAAATGATACTTGTAGGTATCGATAGCTAAGAAGTATTGTAATGTATCAAAAACCAATATTTTCAGACCAAATGGTATCAGTACCCAAATGATGCTTGTAAGTATCGATACCTAAGAAGTATTTTAATGTATCAAAAATCAATATTTTCAAACGCAAGTACCAACTGGTATTGGTATCCAAATGATACTTGTATCGAGAAGTGGAAAATATTTTTCCTTATATTCAATTTACCGCCAGTCATCAACCTGGTTCAACATCTACTTGGCAACAATAACTGTGCAATACATCTCAACATACAACTACAACTACATCTCAGCAAGCATCTACGCTTGGGGCATCGACCGTGTCCTCCACAATAGCAAAGCTTTTATTTATATTATTTAAAATGATAAGATATTTGTTTCATTCATTCATTAAAAGAGTTTAATTATTACTAGTATTAATTATTTAATTAATTAATTGTTAATCACTTTTTAATTGTTTGAATATACCAAACGATAATTCTGGTTCGCTAGATCGAACATAAACTTTCATAGAGCGTCTTAAAACGAGTATAGCAGTATCGAATGAGTCAACATCAGTCTGATTTTCAATGGAATACCTTGATGGAATGGAAGACTTGAGTTCGTGGGTGGCGAGCGACTATAATACGAAAAGGGTTAAAGCGGTATCGTTTGTGGTGCGTTCCTTTTATCACCGGTAATTGTTCATCGTTGATCGTCCTTCTGACCAAGGTTGGAACGAAATTTATCAATGATTCAACGACTCGCTATTGCCAATGTAGTTATCGCCATGACGGCAATCGCGTCCCTACCTTCGCAAACCAGTTATTACGTGTTAACGCGTCGAGTTCTTTTTCGTGAAAGACATCGAAGATGTTCATTAATTCGCCGTCTCTCTTCCTCGTTACTGCGACACGGTAACCGATATGCAAAAATCGTCGAGGCCACGACGAATCGCCAAAAATGAACATTTCATACGTGCGATTTTTATTTCTCCTGAGAAAAGTGCACGCTGTCATCTCTTCCTTCTTCTTATAAGGAAAGAATCCGGAAACTCAAAAAATATTTGAAGCATTGCATTTATGATTACTCGTTACTGTCCAAAAATACTTTGAGTGGTGAAGTCATCCTCTAAAAATTTGACAGTTTTATTAGTTTGCGATATATCTCAAAAAATATAAATAAATATCGAATGTAAAAGTTTATTATTAAACATTCTAACATATCATTTAATCTTATAATAGTCGCAATCCTTACAATTACAAGTTATCTATTTCCTCTTTCGATTGCAATTACAGAGTCGAGGGCAGAACTCGGGTGAAAGCGCTCTTTCGTTCGAGGAATGACGTTGAGCACGGAGATCCTTTGGCGAAACGACTCGATTCGAACGATACTGATTCCGATTTCCCTACATTCGGTCACCTAAATCCATTAAGGTAACGCGATGAGCAGTAAAATCGATGTGGGGGATCGAGTTGGACTCGAGCACGATTCCAAAGTGACGATGCAACGCGGAAACGCGATGAAATGGCAAGGATTTCGTCGGTTTACGAGGCTCTGTTTCGTCGCTTACGTAACTTCCGGCAGCGTCGAACGGTTTACGCGGCGCGGCACGCCTTTCCTTCGTCCGGACGCGTCGAAACGTGCGCGCCTATGAGCGTAGGAGAGCAGGACGAACGAAAATAGCACGGCGCCTCGGTGATTCCTTAAGTGAATTCGAGCGTGCGAAAAGGAGCCTCTCGAACGATCGAACCACGTGTTCTCGATATCCCACGGAAATCGACGATTTTCGATGCTCCGAAGTTAGCCTGGCTCCTTTGAAGGCGATCTAAAACGATCGCGTCTTTCATAGGAACGATGATATTGTTACGATGGCACTGGCGTGAGTGGTGAAGTTCAATCCAGCAGAGACAGGTTTGAAGACGCTCGATCGAGCGTGTGCCACGCCACGTAAACATAAATAGGTGGGGACAAAAGAGTCCTTCTTGAGGATTTCGATGAAAATGATGAGTCTCCTCTTGCTTTTTAGGAATCCCAATAAATAGTAGCCATTTGTAGAGATAATACAGTATATTGTTGCACTGTATTATATTTTTTATTATGTACATTAGTATAATGGCACTGGCGTGAGTAGTGAAGTTCGATTTAGCAGAGATTGGTTCAAAGACAAAGCTAGATCGAACGAGTGCCACGCAACTGTAGGATAAATAAGTAGAGACAAGAGAGTCTTTCTCGAGGATTACGATGCCGACGATGATTTTCCTCTCGTTTTTCACAATTCCTAATAAATATAGAGTGGGCCAATGTAGGCTGTCTGTTCTTAATAATTTATAACTTGGCGGAATTTATTTTTAATTATTTTTTTTGCAGGTAAGAAATAATTTATGACAATTTATAACGGCTACATACCTAGTTCAAGAGCGAGTTAAAATTATTGAATTTTATTATGTTTCGGGACGATCTATTATTACATCAGTCAGTCCAAGTTGGCCCACCCGTAGTAATTAACGCATCGGAAATGTATTAGTTTTTTTAATTTAGAAACAGCAGAACTTTCCGTTAGACCTGTAGAGGTCAGTTTGAAGGCAACGTTGCATCGAATGGATGCCACTCAACTGTAGAACAAGCAAATAGAGATAAGATAATCTCGTTCTCGAGACATATAGAATAGGTTGACTAACCTATCTAAAGAAATTGTTGTTACATCGTAATATTAAAAGTTACACTATTCCTATTGCTATTAATTGATTTATAGTGTAACGATATTTCAAGTTTCATTTTAAATTTCATTGCGATCTATATCACAGTCCACAATTGTAGGACAGAGTCCGACACGTATCGTGATCAACCCCGACATGGATGGAACTTGTGAGCGACCCACATTATACCAAGCGATTAAAAGTAATAAAAGCGTACGTTAAGATGTCGATACATGTTACCACTCACGCACACTTTTTTCGAGTTTCCTCGGGTTTGCGTGGCTGCAATAGCAATGTCTCGTCGGACGTTCGCGGCGTAAGGATCGAAAAAACGAAAGCGTTCCACGAAGACGATCGTTCCCCCAACAAAGTCGCAATCGATGGCGAAGTCTCGTGACGTTATTGGGTCGAAGTTAAACAGACCCAAAGACCGCAGAAAAGTCGAGGTAACTCCATCAACCCCATACCACTTCGAAGACGAATCGACTCGCTCAAACGAAGAAGAAAGATTTTCTCATGTCTCATCCCAGCACCAGGACGTAGACACAAAAGTATTAGGATTTTTAAGCGAATATATAAAATTGTATATCTTTTTTCAAAGGCTATTTATTGAATCAAAGTATGCACCATTTTCTTCAATACACTTTTCCCAACGAGATTTTAATGCATAGATACCTGTCTTAAAGAAATTCTGATCTTTAG
>JAITYT010000458.1:1001963-1017967 GCA_025433975.1 Liostenogaster flavolineata
GATAAACTCTGATGAAACTATGATAATAACAAAATTACACGAGTATCGGTTGAATTCATATCCTTACGAAATTCAAAACAAGCAACAAAATGGGACACTTTTGAGAAAATCTTCTTTGTTGAGATGTGACTCTGGCAATGAGCAGTGCGACTATAAACGAGGTTATGCCAAAAACAAAAACGTAACGAAAATCGGGCGACAGACGTTCACGCGTAAAGAAAATCCGACGTTTCGCATGCACCAACCTAATAAAATAAACGATTGCCGTAGGTAGGATCCTGGTCGAGCGGAAATCCGTTAGACGCTTCGGATCACGCGAGTCTCGAAAAGACACGAGTGGTAGTCGTACGTTCCCTCCTTCGCCTAGAGGTCTGGCCTCGTGATAAATTACTCGACGAGGGGAATGAAGACACTTTCCCGCGACACGATTCAGCCTCGAACCCGCTCTTAAATCTCCATTTACCTACGCGACGCGATCCTTCCATCCATTGCGCACGCATCGCATATGCATTAGCGCAGCGCTCGTGCAACTGAAGAGAACGAGAAGAAGGAGGAGGAGGAGGAGGTCAGAGCCGCGAGGAAAGACACGAACTTTTCGTAGGCGTCATTGTTCCCTCGAAAGGAGCATAATACGCGGACTCCTGCCTACGTTCCACGTTCTCTCGAACGAGTCTCGAAAGAGGAGAGAATAGTGGCGATTGCACCGAGAAAATCTGATCCTTTCCATCATCGACAAATCGCTCTCCTACCCATCTGGAATCGTGAAAATCTAAAGACACGAGAAGGTTCCGCTCGGAAGTTATCTAAAGATCGTAGAATCTTCGAGTAAAGTTCGGATTAGTTTTGACCCTTTCGCTACGATTTGCTTCATCAATGTGCCGCCTGTGATCGAGATGCCGCTCCAAAAATCGTACAAGAGGAGCTGCTCGTGTAAATTAGCCGGCATCGCGGATACCGACTATAGTCGGCGCTCGTACGCACAGGTCGTCGCGTGGGTGCCGACTATGATCGGCCACCGGACCGTAAGGGTTAATTAACACGTTATTGACCGAGACTTTTTTTATAGAAACTAACGAACAAGCTCAACGATTTTTCCTAAAAGTGGCAAAGATTGAATTGGGATATGGTCAAATACGAATGACTTCCTCGTCGCTTAACGCATTCATTTGTAAGCTCGTGCATATGTTATCAAAGTACTTTAATCTTTTTTAAGGGATTATTTTACGATAATGATCGATAAAATGCGACGGGTGAATGACCTAAGCGAACGAATTTAAGACAATTTAAACTCTCTTAAACAACATCTTTCCACAAACTGACAATTTCATAATTCAAATTTAAATATCGTTTAACCACAATTAAATTGCGTAATACTCGGTCAATTATTTTAGGATATCCGAAGACGTCGAATGGCGTTTCCGGTCAATAATGTGCCTCTAAACGACTCGCGTTTCTACCTATTTTTCATCGTATTGAATCGTTCCGTCGAATCGATCGCGGTTCGATCGAGGAGATTTAAAGTGCATTTGTCCATCTTACTTCTCGATTCACGTACCTGATAAAATTCCAAAGAGCGATCGCACCGAAGAGATCCGCTCAATGTTGAGTGCTACTCAATATTAACGAGTCATCGTCCTTCCATTGACGAATAAAGAGAAGAATGGGAGCTAAAATGTAGAAGCAAGCGTATACGAGCGGATCATGGCGTAAATAAATTCGCAGAATCGACGTGGCCGATTGCCAACAACGTTGTCGTTCTGTCGTTCGACGTTCGATTGGTAGATTATGTAGATCCCTTATGTAGATTTTACGTGTCTCTTACGGAAGACTCGCGAGGGACTTGTACCATCGTTGCTTTTTCTTTTTTTTTTGCTTAATCTCGCGAATTTTAGACGACGCGTAGAGACAAGAAAAAGACGAGACGACATACGTTAAAAGCGATGACAAAAGACACGACACGATATCAGTAATATTAGATTGAGTCGATCGAGTGCTAAGCTTAAAACTACGTCGTTTTGCGAAAAATGTGCGATTTTGTTCACAGTGTCGTTGAATACTTGTTTTATTGATAAGGCGTTTGTAGAGAAGTTTGGAATTTTTCTTTAAATCGTAGTACTTTACGAATTATTTCGCAAATACTACAGGACACGGAGACCAGGACACATAGATTCAGTTAGCGTCGACTCGATCTCGTCGACTGAATGTTATCCATAAAATTACGTGTCTTGCCAAAAATGTTTGCTTCGATCAATACTTTTTAAAAGTTTCATTGATCGTTGCGCTATCGACATCATGCTCGCAGTGAAACTCTGGATCTTTTTTTATATCCTTGTATTTCACGAACGATTTCAGAACGTTACAAGACACGTAGAGACTCAGTCTCGTCGATTGAACGTTAAGCTTAAAATTACGTGATATAGCAAAAATGTTTGATTTGATCGACACTTTTTAAAAGCGTCGTTGAGTGTTGCGCTATCGACAAGATGTTTGCAACAAAAATCTGCCACTTTCCTTTAAATCATAGTAATTGACGAAGTATTTCGCTAAGACTGCAAGACACGTAGACTTCGAAGAACGAAACGTTTATTCCTCGCGGAAGCAAAGGCGAAGCGACGCACGTCGTCATGAATCGTACTCGATCATCGTCAAGGAGGAACGCGCCGCTTCCAACTTTCCTTTCTTCGCTTTTCGCGTGCTGTTTGCCGCGCCGTTTGTTCCCGCCTCGACGGCCACTCGGATACCGGAATTTCTCATCAAGGACCGCGTTAAATACCTCTCGAGACGCGCATCCTCGAGGAACGCCAGGAATTACACGGATAATCTTCATAGTCGAGATTACGACCGCTTACGACGACAACCGCTCGACCCCGTGCAAGCCGAAACGTCCGCTTCACGTGTCTCGAGAAAATCCTCCAGCGACACTAGGACGCCATGTCATGGACAACAATGGTCAGTTCAGTTTCGTGTTCTACTAGCGAGTTCCTTTGTCTTTATCGTGAAACTGGTCTTGGTGTAGTCACTTCGTGTAGAAAATGGATATTTCTACAAGTACGCGTGATCGAGAATGCTCGTCGCGTGCCTGTGCGAGTGTATGTGCGTATGCATGTCCCCGGGTTTGTGCGAAGGGCTATGCGCGATTGTCTGTAGAGCATTGAAAGCCGTGAGGCTTCGATGTGATCAGCGAATTAGAAGAAACTAGAATAACGAGAGTTTGGCAAATATTAGGTTGCTCGGAAAATAATTTCGTTTTTATATATATATAAAAATTGCGTTTCAAACGATCGTGAACGGTCAAATTCGATAAATTAATTAAGTCCTCTGCTAGGAAAAAACGAAATTACTTTCCGAACAATCTAATACATCAAGTTTAGTTGGGCGAGTTTTCGAGCGAACTAAAATGGAGTTTTTTTTATTAAGAACAATAAGGTCCAGGACGTTTGGATTTTCCTTTAAAATAACCTTTTCCCAAATTAGTTCTATTCTATCTTGGCATTCGTCAAATTTATCATGAAAGTGGTCTACCTAGATCCACCATGTCTAACAACGAGAAACTTTCTTCCTCACGAATGAGTAGACGACTTGTCAAAATACAATTTGAGTAACGCACGAGTTTAATCTTGTTGTGCCTAAAATATTATGCCTACCGGAAAGTTCTAACCGTATTGTATTAAACAAAATTAATATTTACTGGACCATATAATTTCCATCGTTATTAACAACCTCGAATACATCGAGAACGTACGTAGAAATGCCATGATCGAAAGTCTGTGTGGATACTCGAAGTGACATTTTTTGACGGAACTTTTCGGTGTATTTAATTTAGAAACATTATGAAAGGCCATAAAAAGAAGGATTTTTGCGTTACTTTTGAGTCCCATTGAGTAACTTTTCACGTAATTGAGCCACGTGCTGGCCTACGAGACATTCAAAGAGACTCGAAGACGCTCCGAGTGTTTGGAACTCGAGGTGTTTGCAAGGTTGCGAGACGGAACGATGCTACGTAAGCGTTTTCCGAAATCTCGTCTCCTTCCAGGAACCACGAACGCGTCTAGGGAGATCGGGATTCCGATGACGCGCTTGACGACTCATCCTCCTCTTTCTTTCACGGCATTGAAAAATGTGCTGATCTTCGACTGCGTTAGTTTAAACAACGCAGAATTTTTGTTTTCAAAAGATCTTAAAACCATTCGAGTCGCTACTTCAGATCTGACGCGAGAAAATTAACGTAAACAAGAAATTACTATTCTTTAGTTTATAAAATTTGTTTAACAATATTGTATAACGATAATTAAATTTAGCATTTAGCTTTCTCGCATTGGCACTAGTTTTAAGTGTGACATTTATGTGTGTATTTATGAATCAAAATCGTGAAATTCGGAAGCACATCTCGAGCATCGATTCGATACGAAATCCTGTCCTTTCCTTCGTCCGATCTTTTTCCTGGACCATGGAACATCGTGGAATTTTTCAACGTCAAAATTTCAAGCTCTCGTTTCTAACGAGACTTCGATAACGTGCGATCCATGGATTTCCATCTGCACCTTTTTTATTAACCGTTAATTTCCACGAATTTGGTTAGAATGTTACTCGTATCTATACGTTGTTCGCTCCAAGAGCTCTTATCTACAGTTTCAGCGCATAAATACCACATTTTCTATGCTTTTATCGCAAGATCGAATTGCACATCGCGGATGGGGATTATTGCTTATAATATTCATTGTTTAATTACTGTCGTTGCGACTTTTTTTGCGATAAAAAGCGCGAATTTGCATCGAACACCGCGACAATCTATCGAAAATCCATCGACGTCTCTGAATCGTGCGACATCGATGCACGTGCGAGAGTGACGAAAGAGACGCAGTGGTTTTAGAGAATGTCTTTCGATATAAAACGTATCGCGTATGTGCGATTCTGTCACACGGCGCCAGCGAAGACACGTGTCGTTGAACCGGACGACATTGTCTGGCGCATAAAAGAGGATTCTCTCTTTCTCTCTCTCTCTCTGCCTCTCTTTCTCGGTAGTCTTGTCTCCGTTCGTCTTTCTTCCTTTTTCACCGTCTTTCACTGGCACGCGGACTGCTCCTCTCCTTGCATAAACATTTATTCTTCGACCGCGAGAGACGCTCGCTTCCAAGCTTTTCCACACCTCCGGCGTCGTAAACAACGGCGCGTTGCGCTGCAAAAAGAGGAGGAAAAACGGCGGAAAGCAATTGCGCCCACACCGTGGGACGTCGTCGTCGTTGTTCCCTTCCTCGAGCCGCGACAGAGACGAGCGTCCCACGAGGTAACGCGCGTCGACTTCGAAATGTCCGCTTGACCGCGCCGATTGATCGAAGAGGAGACGGAATCATATTCGTCGTAATATTTCAAGTTCGACGCCGAGCATTTTAACCCATTGCACTCCGCTGTCCCCTCTCAGGGGACGTCGTAATACTGGCACATATATCACTTCGATGTCCCCTCTCAGGCGGCGTTAAATTTTATCAGCGATTACTTTTCTACGAGCTACGAAATAGCAAAAGTGTTCCATTTTGTTATTTGTTTCGAATTTCATAAGAATACGAATTCAAACGATATTTGTGTAATTTTTTTTATACGAGTATAATATATTCGTTAATTAAAAAATATAGATTAATTATGTCGAGTCTGGCAATGTTTCTACTAATCTATCGATATATAATTTGATTATATAAATCTCTTTTAGGCGAATTTAACTAAAATAATGTATATTTACGAGCTGCAAATGGATTTACGCCACTTTCATAATTAGTCAATTGTAAAGATCATTTAATTTGAATTACGAAAAATTAAATATCACTTAAAATATATTTCGCATTAATCCAATTTTGTTAATAAATAATAACAAAAGATAAAATAGGAGTACTATTTCATACTTTGAACGTTAATTATATTTATATATTGTTAAACTTAACGTAAAATATTGGTATAATAATAATAATAATAATTCTATGGTTTCATGCGAGAGCGTGCCGCAATTAAAGGGTCAACGTACGAACCGGCGTAAAAGTTGCTTATAATTTTCGCTGCACGACGAGCAGTAAGAGGAATTTTCGCGGAGTAAAGAGGGGACAAAAGAAAGTCAAAGAGAACGTAGGCTGTTTTTGATTCATAGAAAAATTACGGAGATGAGCGCTCGCGAACGCGCGTCTCTCGCTTGGAAGGGAAAAGGGTGCTCGAATAAAGTGCATCGTGGTCGAAACGGTGAGGCGCAACTGTTGAAAAGTAAGCGAAAATCGAGCACGTCCAGCAAACACGATCGCGACGACAAAGCTTTAAAATGTAGCACACGACGGCAGAACCTCACGCTCGGTCATTTCGCAATGAATGACGTTCACGTTGTCGCCTCTGCTTACCTCGGCGAATCGAGAATTACGAGACACGCGTCCCTTTTTCTTCAACGAACAAAATAAAACCCCCTCCTCTCTCTCTCTCTCTCTCGCGTGCGAACGAGGAAAGTGTTTACGGTATTATATGCATGTCGTAAGATTCGAAACGAAACATCACGCGTTCCTCTCGTCTCTTAACCCTTCACTGGCCCGTGTGGCATTTTACCAAATAATTTTAGCATACGTCTCTGAGATAGCCAATAACAATATTGACCTGAAACATCAAGGTAAATGCCTTGCAAATTGTCTCCTGATAGAAACCAACGGAACCATCTTGCGCAATCGACATTATTTTTGCTTCTGTCGGTGTTTATCGAAAAAGAAAAAAGTGTACGTAATAGCTTTGAGTATGAATATCAATAACAACTTATTTGTATGTATTTCAATAATCATTTTGTTGCCATTACAGTACAGACTATCATGGTCAGATTTCGGTATATTTATGGCAATGCTCGTGCTTTCTTCTATGTTCGAATTTATATATCATGTACCCAAAATATGGATACAAAACCGCACAAAAATAACAGAGGAGTTAGAATTAGATGCATCAGCGGTAAATGGTCCGAAGATTTTTTATTGGATTCTGAGTTCAATAAAGATCATCCAATAGTATTTACTCGACGACAAATAAATATTATCATCTAAATATATTTAATTGATAGCAATAAACGTTTTGTTAAAAAAATAACCAAAAGCCCTTGCACAAAATTTCCCTCGCAACATTCCTAAGAGGTTTAGCGATCATTAGTCACGTATGCACGCACGTACTTGTGAACACGATATGTACGTTTGGTGCGAAGGCATTCAGAGCCAGTAATATAATATAAAGAGCGAAGGGAATTCGTCGATTCTTCCGCCGCATTTTTCAAGCATCTCGAATCCCAGTGAACGCATCGTCTTACGCCGATTTCTATTCGAGAACTTATCGTTGTCACGCTGATTCGCAGTCCTAAAAGCGCGAAATTCAATGGAATTTGTACACGAAATATAGTATTTCATATTTATTCGAGTCTCGAGAAAACTCGCATTCGAGAAAGCATTCCAGTCACGTCTTGATTTAAGTTCTCAAGTTTACAATTTTCTCGCGCGTAAAGCACGAAGCTTGGTGTTAAATTTCTCGCGAATCACGAAGTAACTCAGTTTGTTGCTGATTTCTAATCACGCACCTACTGCAAAAGTGGAAAAGGAAATCTAATTTTACGCAACGATACGCAAAATAAATATTCGTCGGACTCATTTAACAAGTATAATTATACTATTATAAATTATTATTTCTAACTATATTAATCTTAGTCTGGTTTTTTATGCTTTCCGCGTGCGCTTGACTGGAAAGGAAAAAAAACGAAATTTGTCCTTCCTTGCAATGTCGTATGCGTTCTGACTTTTCTATTCTTGCATTTATTAACCCTTAGCACTCCGAATTATTTTTCAATTCTGGTACTAGCAGCTCCAACTGTTTTAAGTCTTCTGTACAAAATTTACTTTGAAGGACAGTTTCTTAACTTCTACTTATTTCGACCATATTCACCAGACTTCGAACCCTAAGACTTCCACCTATTTCGATCATTACAAAATTCCCTTAATGGAAGAAACTTCGACTCTTTCGTCGAGATAAAAAATAATATAGAACATTTTGTCGCCGAAAAACCTGAGAGATTCTGGAAGAAAGAAATTTTCAAGTTGTCTGAAAGATAGAGAAAGATTTTAGAACAGAATTGCATCTATATAATTTAATAAATATATACCAAAATTGAAACGTGCTGCGTTTCGATTTTCCTCCAAATCCCGCTCATCGATTCGATCTTTTTCTTCGAAAAGAATACGGCGTTGAAGAAATCACGATACGCAACGTCCACGCGTGCATATTAAAATAACAACGAAAACATCGCGCAGTCTTGAATCCGCCTCATGAATCTCGTCGTCATCGAGAAAAACGTGATCGCTACTCGGTCGATCAGACGAGAACGTCGCATTTGAAGTCGACCTTACTCGGAATGTCAATGCGAAACGAACGCGGAACGAACAAAGTAAAATCAGCGTGCGTTGGGATGACGACATCCGCGATGATACGCGTCGTTCATGGCGCGTCTCTCGCGTTTCCACGCTTCGAAACGCAACGATACTCTTTCTCGGTGCGATCGAGCCAATCGAATCGAATTACTGCAATTATCTCTTTCCATCTTGACGATCTTCTTCTTTAAAAAAAAAAAAAACGAAGATCGCGAACGAATCGAAGCGTGTACCAAAAACGGTACACGTGGCACGGAACGTGTTGAATTCGACGAGATCTACTTGAAAAAAAGATTTGCATTCGTCGCCTGTCAACTCGAGACAAATTTAGACACAATTTCCTACTCGATCGAGACGCAATCAACGATCGAGAATATCTGGCTTGTTTCATCGATCGCGATAAAGCCCACGAACGACGATTCGCTCCAATTACGAGTAGGTGACCGGTTGACATTCCGAATGCCTTGCGATTGGCGCCTTCTTCGATTTGCAAAAGATCGTTTATTCTCGTTTCCGTCTTATTGAAAAATTTCTTTCGACTTTGTTTCGCCCCTAGAAAAGAAAAGACGTTCTTTTCCTCGCAACACGCTTCGTCGGATTACCACTTTTTCAGATCGTTAGAACATACATTTAAAGGTAAAAAATTTAACGATGTTGTAGAAATGCAAACGCACTTGAGAAGGTTTTTCAATGAAAAATCGAAAGACTGTTTTAAAAAGGGAATCGAACAACTGCCTTTACGCTGGCAAAGAGTGTTAGAAAATGATGGGAATTATTTTATTGATTAGTATTTAAGATTTCTTTAATAAATAAATGTTCTTCGTCACCAAAAGAAATTTTTGTTTACTTTTCGATCCCCCTAATATTTCACGCAACAATGACTTTTAACTACTAACAAATTATAGTTGATTTAAAATACCCGTCCATTGAATACGGTTAGCGATAAAATGTCTGGTCCGCGACGCGTTAAGAAAAGTTTACTCGTTCTCGGACTCAATCATTCTTAGACTTTGGCTCGCTTTTGGAGGAGAAACGACAGTTTTGCCTTCGCCAGCGCTTTCGGCGTTCTTATTTTTTCTCTCGATGGACACGTTCCGCGATAAACGTCGAACTCTCAAACTTATCGCCTGGAGAGGAAGAGTCACGGTAGTCGTTGTCCCTCCCTTCTGTTTAGAAATATCAGTGTCAGTGACTGCGAAACACACGACGACGACGGCCAACCGTGGCGAACGCAGTTTTATTTACGATATCGCGTGATGTTAACATCGCGCTTCTCCGCGCATCGAAAAAGAAAAGAATCGAACGCTTTCGTCGAAAGGGAACCTCTCGAATCCGCTCCGATCGTAATTTATCGCTCGCAGACACCGACACGTCCACTTTAAACGAGGCAATTTTTCTTATCGCTCCTACGAGTCTGTTAATCCAATCCGGAGTTTCTTTCCTTTCTTTCTTTTCTTAAATATGCACTTTTTCCAACGAGCCTGTTAATCCAATCCAGAGCTTCTCTCTTCGTTCCTTTTTTCTTTAAATATGTACTTTTTGCAACGAGTCGAATTAGACACGCGAATACAACCGCGATTCCATTCGAAGACGCTTCGAAACTTCCGTCTGACGAGTTATTTATGCTACGTGTTATTTTCTCCAGAAGAAATAATTAATTTACCGAGCCGATATCGTTCCTTCCCTTCTTTGTACGATTCGTTTAAGATCTTTACAAAGATTTTAATAATAACTACGAAGATTCTTAGCTGATCGTGAGTCTTACATTTAAATGCAAACGTTCTCCGTGAGAAGCACGTGGCAAAGGCTGTCTTACTCGAAACATTCACATCGAATTCTATTCGCAATGGCGTGAAATCCTTTCGAGCGAGGCTCCGCCATCCGCATCCGCGTTTTCGTATTACCATCGAACAACGATTCGTAATGGACGTGACATTAATCGCACCTATAAAATCCAATCGGAACTCGTATTAATAGAAAATATTCGAGGCTTATCGCTTACGAAGATCGACGACTGGTCGTGCATCCGTAATCCGTGCCGACGAACGAACGAGCGAGTATTCATAGCGGATGCAAATTCGATTGGATCGTATGCAGGTGCAACCGATCGCGACGAGAATCGAAATTCAATTTTCGAGGGCTATCAATTACGGGGCCGTAACTCGCCTAATCCGTCTATCAACGAGACCATGGTCTTTATGCATGTTCCATCGCACGGACCACCTGATATCTTTCAAGCTTCCTCGAGATTTTTATTCCCCCCTCCCCCGTGTTAACACACGGAAAGATCGGATGGACGATTGTCACTAGTGACCTAAGTCAGCATAACGAAAAAGTTCCGTCAAATAATGTCAACTCGAGTTTCAACATTGACGCTTCGACCATTGCATTTCTATTCATTTTCTGTGTGCTCGATATATACGCAAACAGGTGGTTGGTACGATGGAAATTATATTGTCCAGTAAATATTAATTAATGTACCGAATATGTATTAGTTTATTTATTTCAAAAACGGATAGAAATTTCTGGTAGACCTAATATTGTATTATGTTTACGAGATTGTAATATCATCTCGAGTTTTAACACCAACTCTCTGACCACTGTATTTCTACGTAAGTATTAGATATGTACGCGAAGAGATGTTTAGTAAAAATGGAAATTATATTGTCCAATAAATATCAATTAATGTATCGGAAATCTACTGGTTTCTTTTAATCCAAAATGGACAGAACTTTCTAGTAGACTTAATATTAGGTCTCCTAGAAAGATCCTTCAGATAATGTCAACTCGAACTTCAACATTGACTCTTTCGACTATTGCATTTCGGCATATGTTCTCGTCAATATTAATTAATGAATCTTAATAATTAATATTAATATAATAATTAATACATCGAAAACATATTAGTTTCTTTCAATTCAAAACAGACAGAACTTTAATTAATAGACCTAATACTCTCGTGTCCAATTCGAACCAATTGTCAAAAACGATAAAAGATTAAGAAGAGGTACGAATCAATAAGAAGCTAACTGGTAAGTTCGTGAAACTCGTTCAATTCTGCCCGAAACGCGAGGAACGCCTGACTCCTCGATCGTAAATCCACTAGCCGAAGGTCGTAGACTCGGTTGTCGCTCTCGTGAATCAGGATACTTTCGTTAATGGCAATCGATTCGTACCCGCTTCCACTCCGACGTTCCACGCCCAGCTATAGATAAATTAGCTTGATTGGTCGGACGATCGATCCGTCGGTAAGAGTTTCCATCTGTGAACGATAAGTCGATGGATCGAACGACAGACTGTCGTGGCATTTAGCACCTGATCAGGTTCCGTGAGAAACATTGCCCAAGGGACAAGCGCCTCGCGCCTCCATGGAATTCGTCGTTGCTCGTTGCTCGAGGCCGAGATGAGACGAGACGAGACGGTCTTCGAGACTTCGAGCTACGTCAGACCTTTCGCAACGTGGAGGAAGCGACTCGAGTCTCGTTCTACGCCAACGAATCCACCGATGGACGGATAAACCGTCCATTTTATTACCACGTGGGCGGTGAACATTGCACTACCTAATAAATGTTGCTTCAAACGAGAAATCTTACATCCAATAAAGCCATAATCGCTAGAGTAACGACGTCGGTATCGTCGGGAAAAAGTCTACGATCTTTCGAAAAATTTCACGAGATTAGAACATCCTAGTTAATTTATTAACACTGTACGTTTCATCGCGATTATTATTTCTCTTTTGGAATAACAGGTTTTCTCTGTCTGGACAGGTTCTTCTCCTTTGTCGCGGGGGTCTTTGGCAATCGGTGCTCGTTTAACGCGCGCCTCGAACGGCAACGCAATGATTTAAACACGATAACGGCACTCTCCGATTGCGCCATTAACGAATAATACGCTCGCGTACCATTTGTTTAGACAGAGGTCGAATCCCCCCCCTGAGATCCTCGATAGAACGTTTAGCGCGGCACATCGACACCTTTTGAGTAGAACAAGGGTACGAGACAGGCAAGTATTAATTCTACCGGAAACTTCTGTCCGTTTTTGAAATAAATAAACTAATATATTTTCGATACATTAATCAATATTTGCTAGTCGATATAATTTTCGTCGTTACTAATTATCGCTCACGTATATATCGAGAACATACGTACAGATGCGATAGTCAAAGAGTCAATGTTGTAACTGAAGATGATAATACTTGACGAAATTTTCCGAGAGACCTAATATTGAGTCTACCGGAAAGTTCTATCCGTTTTGAATTTAAAAAACTAATTGATTTTTGGTATATTAATTAATATTTACAGGACGATACAATTTCCACCGTTGTGAACCACATCTTCGCGTATAATATTGAAAAACTCGAGATGGAATTATTTGACGGAATTTTTAGACAGACCTAATATATAATTGTAAAATTCGATCCTTTTAGCATTACTGGCGATTTAGGAATTTTTGAGAGCGTCTCGATGTTTCAAGTTTGTCAACCTTTTTCTACTTCTCCGTCGTTTTTCTTTTATCTTAATACAATAACTTCTAACAGGCTTGAGACAAAACGTAAAATCATTTCCATGTGGTAAAATAGAATGTTCTGCCGCGATACGTCGGTAGTCGATAGAACTTTTACAAATGGATCTTATCGTCTTATCTGCGTCATTTACGCGGATCAAGACCGTTCATTCACGGTCTAGAATCTTGTCTTTATTTTTTCTCAAGGACTCCAGACACTTTTCGAATTTTAAAAATTAAATAGTTTTTCTTTGCTGGTCATCAACGAGAAAGAAACGATTCTCCAAATACGAGCGCCAGACGAATTTGACCAAACGATTAAATGTGAAAGATTAGAGATAAAATATTCCACCAGATCAAGAAAATTCTACGGATTAGCTACGGATAACTGCACGATGCTCTTGAACTTTATGCGGAACGTGTGCCTTTTTCTCGTGTGTTCCATTTGCGTCGAGATGACGTTCTTCCCTTTTTTTTTAGACCGATATTGATAAATCAACTTACAGCCTCGACATCGTTCTTTTCGTAAGCGAGGGCGTCTCCGCGTTGCGCACGATCGAAAGAATTTTTGTCCACGAGATAACGATTTCTTCCGAAAAAAAGGAATATCTTAATCTGCCAGAACGGAGACCTTCCGGGATTCGGCGCTTTATAATCTTTCGCAATCGAAGCTTTCCTAAAAGTGTGGATGATCGTCGTCGATAATCGTCGATAATAGTCGATAATCGTCGATAAAAACGTTCGAATCCGTCTTTCTTTGGCAATCGAGCAAAACCTATGATTAATGGTCTTCCTTGTATCAGGAAACGGTCTCAACCGTGGTCATCGTGTCGTTCGTACGCATCATCCTTATCGCCTCAAGATTTATGACATGGAACTTTGTTCTGGTGCTTCGTATTAGAGCGCATCCGCTTTCGCCCTTGTCCCGATCGTCGAAATCGCTCGAAATAAATCCAGATTTCGAGGGAATGTTGCAAAACGACAGGCAACCAGTCTAGAAAAAAGGAAACGGGAGATTACCGAAGAACATCGAGGAAGACCACGATGTCTTCCTTCTCGTTTCCCTCCACAGTCACAAAAAGTCCAGAAGAGAGTAAAATTGTTCGAAATAAAAATTGCACGAAAGAAAAACGAGTTTATCTTGAATAGAGCCAATACTCGATATTTGCTTGCAATTTTTTCTTTCTTTCGATACTTCTTGAGAAAAGTCAATGCCTCGGGTCAAATGCGTCTCGTACCAGGATTCTCTTAAAAGACTCAAAAAAAACGCCATCTTGAAAATCTTTGTAATGCTTTACAAGACGAGGTAAATATTCCTTTTCAATATATTCTATAATACTTAATGAAGAGATATTGAAAATCATGTAATACACTCACTGTATCAAAGAAATGCATAAATGAAAGTACTCATCACGTTTTCGCGCGAAAAATATTGAAAATATCGATTTTTGTTTTTTAGAACTACTGCATATCCTATGAAAAATTTGACAAAAAATTGAGTATTAGAAAGTAATAGTATCCGATGACTAACGCCTACAGAATAAAGAACTTAAGGCACGGGTAGTCGAAGGACTGGGATGCGAGAACGATTCTCTGTGAACGAATGCAGAGTTAGGGTGGACTGATGAACATGGTGTTGTAATGTTATTATCAAATATCGAGTTTACCGGAAAGTTCTAGTTTTAATGATAAAGTTTATGACGTAAAGAATCTAATACATTTTCGATAGATTAATTAATATTTACCGGGCAATATAATTTCCATCGTTACTAATCATTTCTCACGTATATATCGAGAACATACGTGGAGATGCAATGGTCAAAGAATCAACGTTGAAATTAAAAATGGCAATATTTGATAGAACTTTCCGGTGGATCTAATACATATCTTTTTACTGTATCCACACCGGGACCTTCAGTTTTTTCTGACGTAGATGTTGTCATTAATATCATCCATTACACAACACAGCAAGATGCCACGTGAAAGCGCGTTACCGCAACAACGACGAGAAGTGTTTCGTCCTAAAAGCTTTGCTTAACGCATGACGTATGCATATATGTTCTGCACGACCCTAATGCGTACGAAGAAGGAGAGAAGAGAGGAAGAAAAGTGGCTGTCGACTCGAGATGTGAATCCGCTTGCGCAAGGGCGCGAGATCGATTATGCAAATTGACATAATTAATTTAGAAAAGGCAAGCGATAATTTATGAACGAGCACATCGCGTTACCGGAATACACCCACGTGTCATATGTACCTAGTAGATCCGACGTGCTGGAATAAGAGTCTTAGAAGTTCTTTTTCTTCTTCCTCTTCTCCTCCTCCAGCTCCTGCTTTGATTTATATATCGCGCGTAAACAAAGAATTTTTAGTGAAATAATATAATTTTATAGAATCAATTTTTTGCATTAATAATTTGGTCAACCAAAGTAATTTCGATATTTACTTGTAAAAGGAATTTACTCAAAACATTCAAGAAGCTTCGCTATGCGACGAAAGGTTCATATTTGTGGTCTTAGAAGTAGGGTCCGGTTTTTTTCTTCTGTTCATACATTTTGATAAAGAAAATGAACGCTGTAAAAGACTGAACAATTGTTCCCAACTAAAGCTAGATGCTAATTTACACAATACATGCCAAATAAGCCTGATAAATTTGGCATCAAACTTTGGCTGGTATCCGATGTTAGAAGCAAGTATCATGTAAATAGTTTTCCATCCTTGAACAAGGACCAAACCCGAGGATCAAACATTCCCTTAAATAAATTTGTAGTGACTAAGCTTGCAGAGCCATATTTTGGTTATGTATGAAATATCACCACAGACAATTAATGATTTGATGTGACTTGTAAGACACTCGTCGCATATGGTTAACAAGGGTTAAAATATTGCAGTATTTTTTATTTAAAGTTAACCACGATTATCTTAAACACCGAAACTAAACATCCCACAGACATTACTTCGAGTAAAACCCTTTTGACGTATAATATCTCCTTTTCTTTGATTAAAAAATCCGCTTTATTAACCAGTTAAGTGTGTTTGACGTGTATACTCGTCGTGAAAAATATAAAATTCTTGCTTTTAATAAA
>JAITYT010000458.1:1018221-1030214 GCA_025433975.1 Liostenogaster flavolineata
CTAAATTGCACGCTTAACTGGTTAAGTAGTATATGTGTATCCTTCACGACTCCTCGAATCGAGGCGGATTCGTTTCTTTCTTCGTTCACTTCGACCCGATGGAAGATCCGAGCTCGAGAGAGAAGAAAGGAAAATAGTCGAATGCAGAGGCGCGTGCCAGATACGTTCGCTTTTCAGATTTTCCCGCGTACGTCGACGGTGTGTGAGCAGGCATCCATGTATACGTACACGCGAGTAGAGATACACGAATACGAAGACGAAGAAATACGAGTACACGTATAATACATATAATTCCTATTAATAGGCGCGTGTAGGGGCTGGTTCAATCGACGCAAGTACGAATATAATATATGCGGTGCAACATGGCAGTTATTAGGAACAGCCACGCTGCAATAAGGAAGCCGATCGAACAACAAGCTCGGCCGGGATATTCGAGAGAGTTTCGTAAGCGACGCGTCGAACGCACCGTCGTCGATCGGCGTCGCCCTCGGCTAAATGGCGAAAACGCATCGACTCGTTCGCTTTCGATCGATGCCAACGTTTCACGTGACAAGTACCGTGGCTTCCTACGATTCTGAATATTCCTCGAATTTGAAACGATAAAAACGAACGAAGTAGGCGATACTCGTACGATTTTGGAAGCCGTAGAAAAATGAGAAATGCAAAATCCTCGGTACCTTCGTTTGTTCCAAAAAATTCTAATCCCTACGTTCGAAGATATTTTCTTCGTTTCTTTATTCATATTATAATCTATTAAATATTAAAATTAATATAAATATATATAATATAAAATAAATATCAAGTAGTATAATATAATATAAAGTAGTGTATATAATATAAAGTAATTTCGTTTTTTTAATGAAAAAACGTTGTTTTTTATGCTTTTTTGTTTTCTTTATGTTGTTGTTATGTTGAAAAACTGTCGAGAAAAAACGAAATTAATTTTCGAACAACCTAATATATAGAAATTGATATATAAAATATATTATAGAAACATATATAAATGAGATATTATTAAATATTAAATAAGAAAATGAACTGAAGTGCTATCCTGTCGTGCTACCTCCCATACTTTCTAAGCCCTGGTGGAGGAGATGTCCTTAAATACTAAGAAACACCCTTTAGATTGACTTGCCTGTAAATATGTCGTTATACTCTATCAGTAATTAATAAGATGACGTCAACGTCGTTCTTAAACCATTGAAGAAAGAAAGGACTTTCGATGCTCGCTGTAATTTCCTTCGGTAGGATGAAACCTCCTGTCCAGCCATGAACTATTAATCTCGTTCGATATTCCTACGCGTCGCCTCGTGTTGCTTCGCGCGTTAACACGATCCTCTCGTGATCAATTTATCGTCGTGCATCGATCTATTGATCGATGTATCAGATCTATCGTCCTGGTATTTCGAAATTCGGAGTCGCGAGGCCTTCGAACGTAGGCCGAGGAGGCGCGAAAACCTGTCTCGAAAGTGCGATTAGTCGATTCTTTGAAATCCTTGCAAGATTTCGTGCAAACACCATTCCGAATCGTGCGCTTTCGAGATTAAAGATCGTTCTTGCGTGATTTTTACGTCGATTCGATTAACGACCAAAATATTCGAGGACAAACTACGATTCGTCGAGCTCGTCGAGGCTAATTAAATTCGTTTGACCGACGACTTATCCTCGACGCTTTTCCGCTTGAATATATTGGGTCGTTCGGAAAGTTCCTGCCGATTTTCTGTGGATGGCACAAGGACAGGTCTGAATATATCAGAATGACTGAAAACAAACGACACGCGTACATATTTTAAAAGATGATACTTCAGGCATATTTGGAGAAAAATTTGGTTACGATATAACCAACTCTTAAAAGTAACTTTGACAACTCGACAAAAGTTGTTGGAATTCGGTTGGGATGTTTTATCCCATCCAGCATATTCATCAGACCTTGCACCCTCGGACTTCCACCTATTTCGATCATTACAAAATTCCCTTAATGGAAAAAACTTTGACTCTTTGGTCGAGAAAAATCATGTAGAAAAGTTTTTCTATATTTAAACGTGCTGCGTTTCGATTTTCTTCCAAAATCTGCACGAATTTTCCGGACAAGCCAATTGGAGTGGTTGTAGCTGTTATCGACCAAAGATTTGACAAGATTTTCAATATGGTCCGTAAATACAGAACAACGACTTGCAAAAATCGAGTGAATATCAGGAACGCGCTCATGCCGCGTGCGTGTTACTCCCTTTGGTCCGATCGTGTATCGAATTAGTCATAATATTCTGGAGAATATTCATGAGACGAGTTAAAGTCTCACGAATATTTAAAGTCGGCATTTATTCTAACCTTTATCTATGAATGGTAATAGCAATGACGTACGTCGATCGGTTCTAAACGAGTCTCTATCGAGTCGATCTTTAAATCAAGGATACGTCCGCCGATTTAACGCTTCGAGATGCGTTGATATAGTACGTTCCGCGCATCGATAGATTAATGTTGGGATAAATTACGCGGTACGGTTTTTTCATGAACGCGCTGTTTCTCCTCGCGCTTATCGCTCAATTCCAAGAGAACTTATTTCTTTCATACTAAGATGATATTGTACAGAGCGCTAGCGTTTATTCGTGTCTTTTTGGCCGATGATTTCATTCGATTCGATCGATCTCGACGCGTCGTCTCTCTGAATATTCGGTACCGAAGGTGCCTCGTTAAATACGACCACATCCCCAGACGCAGGTAAATCTAAAGGGTATTTCTCAATGATCGTGGACGTCTTCACTACCAGGATCCAGAAAGTATAAAAGGCTGCGTGTCAGGAGAACCTTCTTTCTAGGTTGTGCAGAAAGTCATTTCGTTTTTTATGTTGTTTTTATGAAAAACTGTTGGGAAAAAACGAAATTACTTTCCGAACAACATACTAATATTCTACTTCGAGATGTAATTTTTTATTCCGTCGATACAATTGTATCCTGCTTCAGACTCGAAGCCTTCGTAACTCTAAATTTCAAAATACCAGAACGATAGGCTCGCCAGATCGATTGATCAATAGATCGAGCCACCACGATAAATTGATTATGAGAGGATCGTGTTAACGCGCGAGGAGACACGTGGCGACGCGTAGGAATATCGAACGAGATTAATAGTTCGTGGGTGGACAGGAGGCTTCATCCTGCCGAAGAAACTGTACAGCGACCATCAAAAGTCTCTCCTTTCTCCGATAGTTTAATAGCGACGCGAACGCGTGATCCCATTGATTACGAATATTAAGGATTTGTGATAAACTTGTTGCAGCATTTTACTTCTAGATAAACAATAATCAAATGTATTTGGACTCATGGAGTTTAACTGTGGGATACGGCTGGCAAAAGTCACAATCGTAACAATTAGTCATTCTTAGAACAGTAATAAATGCCCTTTGATATGTTAGACACGATAAAATTCGCGAAGACTAAAATATAGTTGCCGTCACTGAAGGAATAATCGAAAGATCGATAAAGTATTAGATCAACTGGAAAGTTGCGTCAAATAATTGTCATCTCGAGTTTCGACATTGACTCTTTGACCATTTCTGCGTGTATTTCGATATAAACGCGAAGAGATGGTTGGTAACGACGGAAATTGTATCGTCTAATAAATTAGAATTAATATATCCTAAGTGCAAGTTTCCTTTAATTCAAAACAGACAGAACTTTCCGATAGATGTAATACAAAGCGAGATTGAAAAATCATCCCAATAGTGCAACCAAAGAATTATACTCATTTAACCAACTTATTCTTTTTTACAAAAGATTTTATACAAAACACGCGATCGATGTACTAATCTAATCTATAAAATCTTCCACACGTTTCAAATATGCAATTTCAACTGGCAATCTTTGACGACATTTCTCCGAAGGGTGGAATGTGCACGTGTTACAATAATCATTCCACCAAAACAATTTACCGAATGTCTTGGAATTTTTTTTTTTTACCACGCTTGGACAAATTGCAAAGACTCAAAGAGAAGAAAAAGAAAAGCAAAATCGCTGGACGTGATTCTGTATTTCGTCGACACAGTCGTATCTAGCTCATAGACTACCTCGGATCACACTGCCATCTCCGAGGCGAGCTCCACCTAATCGTTCGCTTATCGCTTATTTCGTAACAAACATATACATACACCTCGCACACGTACTACACTTATCTAGGAGAAGCGAAACTACGATCAAGGAGAAGTCAACCATCGGCATGTAATATGTATTTTGATTTTTAGATCGCGTCAACAGCAAGAAAAAAATCTTCTGTTTCGCATCACACTATCGATTCGCATACGTTTCTCTTCAGAGCGATATTCGCCTGTGTCCGTAATAGTTTATCATAGATCACGCCTTTTTTTTCGCATAAACAGCAAATTCACGTCATCGGAGCTATCGCGACTCGACTCGTAAGACACGCGTTAACGGAAGTTTCGAGATCTAGAAAGAAGAAGAAAAAGAAAAAGAGAAAAAGGTGCTCGTCTTTTCGCAATCGGTCGATCAACGCAACGGTGGAAGAGAAGCAGGAACAATAACGATAATAAGATCGTTAATGCCGATAATACCAAGCTAGAGCACGATCGAGAGGTGCAGCAAGAGGCAAGCGGCACGTCGTAACTCAACGTTCGTCCAACGAGAAATTATACGGTGTCGCAACGATTACTTCGTTGTGTGTCATACGCGCCAAATATAGTCGAAGCTCCACTCGTCGTAGTGAGAAGAGAGTCTCGCACGCACAGCCTATTTACCTTCTTCGTGGTTCGCGCGTTTGCGACACCCGTTCCGATTCACCGCGTAATTATTTACAACGGAATCGCGCTCTTTTTCCACTCCCTCGTTTTTTCTTTCTTTCTTTCTTTCTATCATTTGCTCTTGCAAATACAACGTCGTGCTAGCACGTACTACGATACACCTTACGCCTTTGTCGGATACAATTAGATACGGATAGATGGAATCTTTTTTGCACGCTGCTTTGGCGAGTTTTATTATCTTCCTCTTCGAATTGAAGGAAATTGAATAGACGATTAGAAACCTGTTTTGCCGAGAGTCCGTTCTTTCTTCGTTTATCGAGTCAATTGTTGCCGTCGAGTGCAGTTCCATAATTACGGCTGCATTTTCCATCATCTGGCCGAGGTGAACGCGAGTTTTCAACCTCGTCGAGAATCGACGTCTCTTTCGATTCGAGGAGCGAAAATTGAGTCTGTCGAGAAAAATAATCGAAGCGTATCGATCGAAATGTTTACACGAATATTTCTTATTATACTTTATTATTACAGTCAGAATTTTGTTGTTATTCGTCGAAGGAGGTATCGTTCCTACAGCCGCTCGTCGACGATAGACGTTAATTTTTGATCGTTATAGATAGGCGAGAGAAGAAAGAAGAAACGATATCTATTCGAGAGACGTACGACGCGGTCGAAGGAACGTTTCAATCGTAATTGAAGGATCGAAGAAGGAACGGTTCAGAAACGGAAACGATCGGTGCTACACACGTCGCGCGCATTCGCGAGGAATATTTATTTACGTTCGCATAATGAGACGATGGGCGAGCGATCGTTGACGCGATTTATCGTTCGATACAGTACGACTATCGGCATTCGTATCTACGATCGCGCAACGACCGGAATGCGAAGGAGCTCTAGCACCGACTCGAGATACTCCAAGTGGAGTCGACGCAACAAACGTCGCACGACATTGATATTGGGTCTACCGGAAAGTTCTGTCCGTTTTGAATGAAAAGAAACTAATAATACGTTTTCGACGTATTAATTAATATTTATTCGACGATATAATTTCCATCGTTACTAACCACCTCTTCGCATATATTTCGAGCACATACGTAGAAATGCAATGGTCGAAAATGTTAATGTTTTTTAATTAAAAGAAGCTAATATGTTTTCGATATATTAATTAATATTTAATATCGAGGACATAGGCCTAATATTAGGTCTCCCTGATATTAAAAACTTTCTACATATGTTCTCGATGTATGCGCGAAGAGGTGGTTCGCAACGATGGAAATTGCATCGTCCAATAAATATTAATTAATATATCGAAAACGCGTTAGTTTCCTTTAATTAGAGTCGTTTACGATTCGTCGTAAAGACAAGTCTTAATTCTTTTAGTACCAGACGCAATATTAATGCCTATGCAAGAGGTACGGGACGCATAGACTGCTTAGGCGCAGTGAAAATGCAGTTTTCGTTGAAATAGCTGTAGGTACGTATCTTGTCGGCAACAATAAATATTTCTTACGTGTTGTGTTACACGTTGGTGGAATATAAAGGCATTACAAAAAATATGTAAATTGTAAAAGACGCCATCGATCTCCGAGGAGTAGTGACAATAAAAAACAAACAATAAACGTAACATCTACCACAGTAATCATAACCTCTTAAAAAAAAACTTCTACATTGTTTAAACAAATACAATCAAATTGGCATACTTTTCGATGCGATGAAATTTCTTGTAAAGTGCATCAGATACAGTAAAAGATTTTTAATAAAAGTTGCTTCTTTCAATGAGTATTATCGTTTGGTAACAAATTTATTCATTTATTTAAACAATTAAAAAAAAGTTGTATTATAAAGAAATAATTCATAATTTCTCGGCTGCATCCTGTTATATTCGAGGGGTTGATTTGTGGAAGACCATCCAGTTAAATAAATGCGATTGTCGAGGAACCCAATGTAAAGGACAGCAAATATTCGATCCTACCACACGCACATAGGCCGAAATTACGAGTATTATTTCACCGATGTTCACGCAGCAACGATCGGTTACGAACTGACATTGCTTAGTCGATGTAAGACAAGTTAATCAATCGAAATAATAAACAAAAGAGAGCGTCGCAATTCGCCGAATTGTTATTGTTGTCATTTTAATAGTATCTAAGCCGATCGTAATTCTAAGAATTGTTTACGTGCTTTCGAAAAAAAAAAATATTCGTGACCTCGACAAGCTTCTTCGTAGCACATATAAATGTCAAACGCGTATGTATAACGTAATAAATCACAGATTTCGGCGATTTATGCAACATGCAAAATATTGCCTCGTTTACCAAACGTAATCCGTGTTTAATCCTTTCGCTATTATAGGCGACTTCAATCGCTTGTAATAAATTTTCTGCGTGTCTCCATGTCGTTCGTTACGAAACTCATTGTAAAAGGACGATATCGAGTATGGAAGCTTTAGACTGGCTTATTACATTTGTATGAGAAAAGAAACTCATTGATTGGTTGAATTAGGAGCGACGATTTAATCATCTGATCCGAAGAAAGAAATCGTAGATGCGTGCAAAGCCGTTCATGGCTCCGGAAATTACTACTTTGTTTATTATTTAATAAGAAATTACTAATTTATAGTTTATAACTTTTTTAAATTGTACATTATACTTTTCGTTTAAGTAACAATAGTCACCGTTAATTGACGATCCATAATTTAAAAGATATATTCCTCTATCAATAAATATTAATTAATTTTAATATTATAAAAAGCTGTATCTAAACATTACTTCTTACTAAATAGAAACTTTATTAATGGGAAATTTTATTAATTATGAAAAAGCGAAATTACTTTCCGAACATATATATTGTCCGAATATAAATGATTGTCCTGTACAAGTTTCATAGAATATTTTTATCAATCTAATTTTGTCAATCTTCTAGCAATATCTCTTCCAAACTGGCTGAAGAGAAAACATTTCTTCGAACAAAAGAATACTATACAGTTTGCGATAAGATAAGTGCAAAGAGAACATAAAGATACACGTGTATCTTGTCGCAACCTTACATTTCCGACCGCCAACATGTCGGCGACATCGGATATCACCACTTAAACGAAAAGGAAAGCGAAATAGTCTTGGCGCTTAACGCATTGACTACTTGGAGAATCGTGCACCGATCGATTGCTCGAAATATCCTGGCTTTTTAATGTCTCGTCCTGTCCCTCGTCTTGACGTGTCGATTAGTCAGTCGTATTCAAAAATGATGACATGACAAATTAAAAGTTGAAGTTTCAGCTTTTCGTTGAAAATTGACGTTAAATGTCAAATTTTCGCGTTTCAGAACCTCGCCGATTTTTTTTGGAAATAAAAATCTGCCTAATTAATTCCTATATTCTCCATAAACTAGTAAAAAAAAGCAGAAGAACGAAAAGTCACTTAACACTTACAATTTATAAAATAAGCTTCACTTAATTTTCTTCCTCAAAGCGAATAAAATTTCTTCGCATTTCCAATAATTGGGTTGCAACTTCAGAATACAACTTTCTGAGAGTTAAGAATATACGTCGATTACAAATAAACTGGGTGTAACGTTTGAAATTATTTAAATATAATATTCGACAATCCTGTTCCACGCGTTTCTATCGCTGATTCGGATCCTCTGGTTTAATTGCTAATTAATTGCTGCTAATTCGTCGATCTTTCCATTAAGTTTCGCTAAAAGGTAGAAAACATTAGGCGAAGATTTCGGACGACGGTGGCACGAAGAACCTCGCGTGACGGTACGAGCGATTTAAGAACGAAGTAATGGTCGACATCGAATCGTTCATTGCTTTTCAATATAAAATAAAAAAAACCTCTTCCACGTATTCGTTTTCCTTAAATCGTGGACGATTTTGAAAAAATCGTAAAATTCGTGAAATTCCTTTTTATAGGAGCGACCTGTCGCATACGCTTCGCGAAGAAAAAAAACGCAAGGATGAGTCGCGACAAATCTCCTCCGCAAAGTCCCTTGACTCAAGTAGGTACTTCATAGTCGAGAATCTGCCTTCGAGTGGAATTGCTCGAGCGTCTCGATCGGCATGCCATAAAGTCGGAAATGCAAAGTCGATATCAACGAGTCGACGTACGTTTCGATCGAAAGAGTCGACGAAACTTCCTTGAAAGAATACGCGGATAAAATCAGGATGAAACGAAGGTTCGTCTATTCGACGCGAGAATCGAGTCGTTTCGATGCCGATTCGACGGCTGTCTGCAAGCCAGCACTTTCGAACGGATGAAAAATTGTTGGATTATTTCCAATGAAATCAGTCGTTAAGAATTATAATCGGAACACCGGATATTTAAACCATTTATTTGGAAAATAACCCCTAAGTCCATTTATATTTAAATTGATATATTTAAGAGTTTGCTTTTGAATAAAATTAAAATTATACGTATTGGATACCAATGTGCCTCGCTGCTTAAGTGTATCTAGGAGAGTTAAATTTACAATTCCTATTAAAATAATAGCAATAATCAAGTGAACAATATGTATTTTCTTATCACGAATGGAGTTAAACCACGTTCAAAATAAACATTTTTGTTATACTGTTAATTAGCAAAACTTCTCTCTAACATAATCTCAATATTTTTTAACATATTGAAATAATCGTGTTATTTCAAAATCGTGTAAAAAAAAAGAGTTGGATGTAATAATCGATGACCATCGTGCCAATAGGCAAAAATGAATCGTGTGTTGAGAAATACTGTTGCCAGCGAACGAGGAGAGGAAAGAAACAATCCCAGGTCAGTTTTTGAAGGTGTCTCTTGTTGCCTTGTAGGGGGTCGGATCGGCATACCACAAAGTCGGAAACGCAAAGTCGATGTCGGGGAGTCGAGCCAAACTTGCCACAAATTTAAAGTAGTCAAGTAATTTGAATATTGACAGACTCTTTTAATATTGATAGAATTTTATCTGTAAAAGTAAACGTTTATAAATGCCACTCATGCATCGTAGAGACGATTCGTACGATCCCTCGCACCGAGTAACGCATTTCTTATATGGGATAGGCTAAGACAAAAAAAGAACGGAGTTTTAACAGGGAGAGCGGAATTTTATATATATGTATAGTATATATTTATATATAAAATAATATATAAAAATAAATAATTTTATATAATACAATATTATATTACATAAAATAAGTATAAATATGCTTAATAAATCAATACTACTTTATTTATAAATCATCTTTAACATAAATTAATAGATGGCTAATATATATAAAAATTTAATATATCTTTTCACATAATAGAACACTATAATATATCTATAATACTCTAATACTGGCATATTAATAAACACTTATCAATGTTATAAGTATATAAAAATATATATGAATGTAAATACTACGCATCAATTTATGATACAATTTTATTTGTATAAATTGATATAAAAATATTAAATAATAATTATTATTTATAATATATATTAATAAATTTATCATGAAACGAAGGTTCACCTATTCGTCGTGAGAAATTGTTTCGATGGATCGTGGCCTTCAAATGGATGAAACATTTTTGGATTATTTCAAATAATACATTGTCAATAGGCAAAAGCGAATAGTGCGTTTGAGAAGCACTGTTGACAGCGAACGAGAAGAAAGAAACAATCGCAGGTCACTTTTTGAAGCTGTCCCTCGGTTCAAGTGGAATCCGGACTCCCCTTTTTTCGACTCCCTTCGCTTCTAGCTAGTTTTCCAAATTGGCAAGACGTTCTTACGAAGCGAGATATAAAATAGTGTAATAAAAATATTTTAATATTACTTTTCATTAACCCATTTCCAACAAAAATGATGCGACGATAAATCGATTCAGCCGATAATCGTTTTCGACTCGATAAGACGCTGATTCGACAATAGTGACTCCTTTCCATAACTCAAAAGCGGATTCGGCGTAGAGTTGGAAAATAAAAACGACGCATTGCTCTGCATTTCTTGCCGTTTCTCAAATCTGCTGCGTACTCGATAAAACGAGTTTACGAATAACAAACGGGACACCGTCAATCACTATAAAAAAGAAAGGAAGAAAGAAAGAGAAAGGGAAAGAGAAAAAAACTCGTTCCTTCGATAAATTTCTTCGATGTCCCCAAAATCGCAAGAAAACGTACAGCAACATGAGCAAGGGAAGGAGAAAGAAAGAAGAAAAAGAGAACAAGAATTCGTTTCTTCGACAAATTTCTTCGACGTCTCCAAAATCACAAAAACATAAAACAAGTAAGGGAAGGAGAAAGAAAGAAGAGAAAGGAGGCAGAGCTAGTTTCTTCGATAAATTTCTTCGACGTTGCAAAGTCACGAGAAAACGTAAAACAACGTGGGCAAGGGAAGGAGAAAGAAAGGAAAAAATAAGAAAAAAAATCTCGTTCCTTTGAAATTCCCTCTCGCACAACGAATACAGAAAAGCGCGAAGCTTCCGTGCATTCGAGGCACGACGTAGTCGCGCGGCGTTTCGATTCGAAAAAAAGGGGAAAAAAAAGAAAAGAAAGAAGACAAAATGGGCGCACGCGCGTGCACTCATGCACACGCACGACGAAATATTCGAGGAAACTCGTAAAGCGCCGGTGCATAAAGAGGCGAACGCAACTTACCTACCTACCTACCTATCTACCTACCTACCTACCTACCTACCTACCACCTACCAACCTACTCGAATGTATTTCAGGTGGATCGGCCGGTTTGGTTGGAGGTCGTCGCCACGCAGTCTGTCGTCGTGAATGCGTTCGTTCGGAATACCGAGACGCCGAGCAAGCTCGATTGCACCAACGATGCGGCTGATTCCTCGATCTGCTTCCTCTCGCTTCTCCTTATCGCCATTTTATTCGTCGCGATATCGATCTCTTTCGTACTTCGAGTTTTGAGAATTTTTAGAATTTTCTACGGTGAATTTTACGCATCTTCTACCGTGAATTTATGAGAAAAATCGGTCGTTTCGTTTTTTCCCACTGAATTAAAATATGAAAGTTTGCAACACCCAGCTTATTCACCGGATCTTTCGCCAACCGACCTTTATTTTTTAGAACATTTGGAACAGTTTTTACGGGCTAAACAGTATGAAAATGAAGACAGTCTGAAAAATTCCATATGAGAGTTTATCGATTCAAAAGATCAGAATTTCTTTAAGACAGGCATCTATGCGTTAAAATCTCGTTGGGAAAAGTGTATTGTAGCAAATGGAGCATATTTTGATTAAATAAACAGCTTTTGAAAAAAGATATGCAGTTTTATATATTCGCT
>JAITYT010000458.1:1042881-1062477 GCA_025433975.1 Liostenogaster flavolineata
TAATGTACAAATTGGTTGTTCATTTATATGTTCGTTCGTTTCCCCTTGATCTTCACCGTTAATTCAGTACTGAACACCGTTTGTTCAGTAGGTCTATACTGTTCAGGATTCTCCAGGTTGTCTTAGTGCAGTCTTTGACTGTCGAGTTTTGATGGAAGACGCTATCGCAGTTTTCTTTTCATTCGTAGACTCCTACTGTTAAGCAAGCATATGTCTATCTTATGTTGGTTGAAGAATTACTCTAATTCAGCTTTCCTTCTTTATAGCCCGTTACAGTTACCCACGAAAAAATGTTTTAACGTGAATTTTAGCATGTAAAGATGAATTTGACGATCATGTTCATGATCGTTGTTAAACAGCATCTGCTATTCCATTAGATTCGTTTGTTTATAAATATAATCTAAATTATTAATACAATATATATATATTAAATTAATATTAAATTATATATATAATATAATTGTTAACAATTATAAAATAAAATTAATAAGTGAAATTAATTTATAATTATAGAATAGTTTATAATAATTTCTAAAACTTAATCCTCAATATTTGTATCATGTAACGGCGTTGTACTCGTAATAGCTTCATTTATTCGGCTTTTGGCTGCCTTAGCATTTGTGCGCGTACCTATTTTGTTTACTCTATTGGCGTTGAATGAGGTTAGAGAACGACCACTATTTCTACCGTGTAAAACGTCTGTCGTTACTGTTTTGTTTGCCGGTGAAGGACAGTTAACGTCTCCTATTTTCATCCTGCACTGGATTGTCGAAAATAGTTTTCGCTATATTCCTGTTTTTATTGCATAACTCTTATAACTAGCAGGACAGTTCGTTCTTTCTTTTTCTGCTCCTCTGGGCATTCGCTTGATTTGTCTCTTTTTTTGCACACTTCGTTGCAACAAGATCGTTGATTCGACGTTAACGTTCGCCTTGATAAATTTCTTGATCTCGTAGGCTTCTTTGTTATTAGATACTTTACGTAGTTAGACCACAAACGTAAGTAGGGGATTGCCCGTTCGTTAACTTTCTATGATACAGACATGGTCCGCTATGTGTCCTACTTCTTTTAGTTCTTCTTTGACGTCTTCAATTGACATGGAGTGATGCAGTCCTTTGATCGTTACTTTATATCTTCTGGCATCCATTGTTTGATAAGTATACTCCGCTTATATTCTCGCGTTATTATCCGTGGACTTCATTCTGTATCTATTTCTTGACAAGTTCCACCAAAGCATACCTATTAGCGGTTGAATTGTATGAGCTTCGATAAATATAGATGGCGAATTTTTGTCGACGTCTTCATTGTCCCTCGAGATCGTTAAGCACTTGGAATCTGTTTTCAGTTCGAACTGATGGTTTGATCGGCCACTTAACTTTATCGTCTTCCGTATCACTTTCTATTATATTGTATTAGGGGGACCGAAATTAATCAAAGTTTTCTTTTGCAATTATTTATTAAAGAAATCTTAAATACTAATCAACAAAATAAATTCCATCATTTTCTAACACGTTTTGCCAGCGTAGAGGTAGTTGTTCGATTCCCTTTTTAAAAAATTTTTAAAATAAAATAGAAAGAAATTTTTAGAAATCGAAGAAATTTTGCTCTACTTTTACCCTCTCCCTTTTTTGCTACATTGTCTGTGTAACATAAATACGAAGCAAAGAGCTGACGATTGAAATATTCACTGAAAACTAATCACCACTACCGTTATCGGTACATGTCTCAGAAAATATTGTAAACATCATTAAATCGCATAAATTTTACTTAATATCTTAATTTAAAAAATTGAGCTTGGCGTACGAATGAGATTTGGCGTGTATCAAAAATGGTACACGTGGCAGGGAATGGGTTAACTAGTCTCATTTGTAGCCTCTGTTCTTCTGCAATTTCGATAGCTAAACTGTCCATTGGTACGTAAGTACAGTCGTGTACATACGTAAGTAAGTCACCACCACAACGTAAGTAAACTCTCTCTAAGTAAACACGCTCTGTTTTGTACATACGTCCTACTTGTTGGGTGGCTCAAAAGAGACTGATGAAGATAGAGTCTAAGATGTTATTTGAAGAATGCGAATTAATACGAAAATGTTAAATATTAGATGTCGCTAATTCTTATTTGTTACGTCTGTAACATTTTTTGTTACATTATTTTGTTACGTTTGTAAGGTCTGTTACATTGTTTACGATTCACGACATTATTTATTTAAGTTTATTATTATTACGACGTATTCAAAGCGACGATTTTGACACAGAGGACAAAAAACGTGAAAACCACCAAAATAATTTGTATTTATACACACAATACTATTCGAAAAATTACAAATTTCTTGCACTGTTTATAAATCATATAGAGTGTTTGTACGATTCGATGTATAAAGAAACGACTTTAAAAGAAACATCAACGAAGAGCGATCGAGATGAACTGCTCTCGCACTCGATGAGTCAAACGATTTGATGGATCGGCAATAAAGCATCGAGCAAATCAACGAAATCAGCGTGATAATCCCGAACGAACGTAAAGAGAAATTACAAGTGCTCGTAACGACGTAACAAGACGAGCGACCGAAGAGTGATATGATCGTTCGCTTAATGCGGTTAACGTGCGATTAGAGTTATCAGAAAAAATGTTCTTACAAAGATTGTCTGGTGTCGAGGGTTATAAAGTTACGCGGTATAAATAATTTGTTTGCAAGCGTAGTAGGGTAGGTATAAAAATCAAAGTAAAATCTTTCATTTTTCTTCGCGATATTTGCCCATGAGTATGAAACTGGTTCAAGTAAAAATTTCAAACAAAATGAGTTTATCAGTTACTTCACATCACATTATTTTAAACTAAATTAATTCGATGTAATTTTTACGATATAGTCGACAATGATCCGTTAGCTTATGCTTGTTATTTCAACATTACATGGAATACAAAATTATGTTCGTTTGCTTGCAATATTACTACCACCAAATGAATATTAAAAAAATAGACACTTCTCAAGAAAGCTTCAGTAAAAAAGAAGCTTAAAACAAAAAACAGATAGAAAGAGACATTTTTAATTTTTATAATTTTTTGTTAATTGTGCCCACAATTGTGAAAGTGAATATTATGGATTCTGATTTGATTTGCAAAAAGCACTCCCCTATCCAAAACTTTCTGATTCGGTGGTTTATTATAAGCGAAACACGTACGTATACAACTTGGGTTTCCATAATTTCCACGATGACAATGTACCAAAACGTATGAATGGGATGAAACTACAGCATGAAGAGGTGCACAGGAAGTAGCCGTCATGCATTTTAATGCATATGAAAGTTATTATTATGATATAAATGCTTTAAGCCATTTATAAGTTACTCGGTTAATTTTGAAAATGGTCTAAGGCAATAGAAACTTTAAAAACAACATTTTCGTATGAGATTCACATTAAATTTTATATTCATAATAAATTTTCATTAATCGATACTAATAAAATTCTAAATGAAAATATTTCACAATATAAAAAAAAATTTATTTATTCAAATATAATCCTTTAAATATCTCTAAACAAGATATATGACCATTCTATAGTCATATATCAATATCACGTAGAAATATATGATTATTAGACCACTTTCATAATTATGGGCACATATGTATAGTTACTTTTCTCCGCACGCTTCGCTAATCGATAAAATCGATCCTCGATTTAATTAATCGAAATTTACCAGGAATTTTTTCTACGACTACGTGTAATTGGTTCCAGCGGTAAAAGACAAAGTTTCGGAAGAAAGTTTCGTTGCGTTTCGTTTGAGACAATCGTTCCACGCGTACCTGTTCAGCATCGAGAAAGATTTTGACGAGGTTCCTCCGTTAAGATCTTGCAAAGAATTTGCTCGTAAACGTTAGTAACGGATTCCAGAGGACATGATTCTAAGACCAATAGTCGTTCGCTGTTACCATGCATTATGCATGAACCGTCGACTCGTGTTCGTCATAGACGTCATTTTTAGATGCGATCGTTGCGCGTTTCTTCCTCCACTTTCTCTCCTTCTTCCACTCTTCTCGAGCCCCATCGTCGTTCCCTCGCTTTCCATACGCGGATCGCGGATCGAAACGATAGAATTATATCGAATTGTACTCTTTTGAAAGGCGAATAGAAGATTTAGTTCTTGCGAACTTCCGTCGAGGACGGATTAGAATCCCATGCAAATTAATTGCGCAATTGAAGATTTTATCGTGTGGAAATGTTTTGCGTTCGATGCCCTTGAAATTTAACTTTCAAACGTACAAACTTCCAATAAGAGGCTAAGATATTCGTGCTTTATCGTCCGAAACACACAAATAAAAAAATTATCTTACTGCCAGTTTACTTTAACGTAATCGCGGTTACGACGGCACAGATAAAATAAAATTGAAAAAACGATTCGTTTCTTCGCGTGATTTCCCTTCGATTTTCACCTCGCTTCTCGGAGGTTGATATTCTGCTGTGGTAAAAAAACGTGTCTTGATTTCAACGGGCAAACGTACGTCTTGACTCCGATCTTCTTTAAAATACGAGGAAAACTCCTCGGTAAAAACAATTCAATCGCGAAGACGAAATTGCCGTGAAGACATAACCGATTTCGTAGGAGTTTCTACGTGCCCTATCGTACGTACGTGCCACGTGCACGTGCGAGAAGAAAGAGTTCTCTTTAACCAGTTAGCTAAATTTGACGAGTATACGACAATATTTTTTAAATATTTAATTAATATTTTGAATTATGACGAGTATACTCGTCGTGCCGCGAAAAGGAGTGACCTTTTATTTTGTTGTTGCTATTTAAGTTGTAATTTTAGTGAAAACTGAATTGAGATATTTCGAAATGTTTCAAATATTTAAAGGCCAAGAAGAAATAAAACGAACGAATAAAATACATAAATGTTAATTACGAGAAAAATTTGTGCAGTGTGAACTAAAATCGGCGCTACACATCTAATCGGAAAACATTTTTCCGATCATATACCAAGCACATCGTCAAAAAGTAATCTCACGCGAAGATGCTTGTATTGTCTCAAAAATAAGATTCGAGAAGAATCTAGACAGTGGTATTCGATTTGCGAAGTACCTCTTTGCACATCTTGCTTTCGTCGATTTCACTCCCCGAGAGAAAATTGAATTTCGAAATTTTATAACTATTTTTCTTGTTTTTCCCTTCTTTGTGCAAGATATATATTTATAACGAGCGAACGAAAATATATTAATAATAAAATTATTAGTTTTACGAAATAAAACCGTATTTTTAATTCAATATTTTAACAGGAATATTTACTTCGTGCTTGACGAGTAAACTCGTCGACGCTTTATTTTTCGCGACACCTTTAGGTGCACACTTTGAAAAGGAGTTACCTCAGCTGACTGGTTAAGAAGATCCACAACGAGAAAGAGCAAGAGAGAGAAAGAGAGATTGACATCGTCCATCGTCGTAGACGCGTAACTAAAGTCGACGGACGACGCCTCGCGCGCTTACCGACGAAAATAGATCGTGAGGAATTCGCAAACGGCGGGAACGTCGATCGAAACATCCTGGCGAAACCGTCGAATCGATCCTCTTTCCACTACTGGAAAAAAATCTCCCTTCGATTAAGCGTGAGTCCAAATAGAACGGAGGCCTCGAAATCTTACGACAATCCGTTCCATGTTGAAAAACGAAGGAAACAATTTTTTTTAACTGTAAACAATTACAATCTGCTATTAATAATATTTACAGTCGAGCTAAGATAAACCTTAAATGTAAAGAAAGGATAACGATGTGTACAGTGTTAAAAAATCGATTAAATCAGCTTCTTTTTAATTTCACTTAGTGATATTGTTGATTGCATTCTATAGTATCTATATACTGATCAGGCAAAGATCGAGTGTATAGAAGAGGCAGTACAAGGAAAAAATAAACACCCTGTTGGCGTTGTTCCTAGTTTTATCCAGAGAATCTATTACGGAGGTTTTTGACTTGAATTTCTTCGACCTTCCTTCAATACGTTTGAAGCTTTGGATGTTTTGCGATTCTTATCTTGAATTTTTCACTGTAGCGATTGATGTCTTTCTTAATGGTATTTACTTCAAGGTCTCTGTGAGTGATTGCATTGAAGATGTGCCACAGAGCGTTGGTCGTCATTCTGAGGCTTCAAAGGAGAAAATATTGTACGTATCATTGATGATCTCTTTTCGATCGATGACCTTTCCTCGCCGTTCGTTCGAACTCCCCACACTTTTAGGAAAATCCACGAAGTTCTCTTGATGGGAGATTTCCTAAGTTGTGCGAAAAGAAGAAGAAAATTTCGTATGGCGTCCATCGAGGGTAAAATAAACGATGGTAACGTCGAAGGAACCGAAGTCGACGTGGCCACTTTCTCTACCGTCGGAAAACCTGATCCCGCGTACGTAATATTTTCATAAAGGTCTCGTCGATAACGCTTACGTAAGGATCGTTACCTAGGCAAGGCATTCCCACTGTTTCAATTGACGTTTATCGTCAATTTTTTAAATTTTGTATTTTATCGTATCAAGCATGCTTCTCTAATTTTACTGTCCTACACGCATTCCTTCGTCGAACCTCGACCATTCGCAACAATCTTCTCATTTTATTCTTGCGAACGAAGAAAAAAGGGATTTCGTCTCGTGTTCGAATTATTGCAGTTAAACGCAAGTGGACTCACGCTCCCAGTTTTCTTTTTTGTCGAAAGAAAAGAAAAAGAGAAGTAGAAGAAAGAAAGTAAAATACGAGGCCATCGCCTAATCGATTAAAAAAACACGGACTTCATTGGTAATATCATCGGACACAGGTATGCAAAATACACCGAAATAAAACGAAAACCGGTCGATAGTCACCCTATCGACATTGTATTATACGCGTTGAAAACGTCGATTAGGAAGCTAATTTAACACGTTGACGTAAATGCCATCTTTAGCCGTTCAATGCTCGTTTGAGTCGGTGCAAATGACGGCAATGGCCGTCCTAAATTCTTAGTATTAATATAATAAATAATTCTATTGATTTCATTAATTAGTATTAATTATAAAATTATTCAATTAATTTTATTGATTAATTATAACTGATATTCTTAGTATAATAAATAATTGAAATATATACCAGTGTTATATATTATAAATGTATATCGAACTCCCCAAGAATCGACTAATTAACAAACAAACAAAATTGTTTTTGTCGTCCATCGTCGATTTTAAAGTAAGCGTCAACGTGTTAAAAAAGACGATACGATCGACGATGCATTAAAAATTCCACTTCCTTCGATACGAATAGCAATGAACTCGTGACGTATGGCAATGACGCGTCACCATGCGCGGGATTCTCAAAGGATTTTTAACAAACGAAGTTTTTTTTCGCATCGTCCTTGGCGTAACGATAGAATCGAGCTGGGAAAAAATGACGAAGGATTCGTGGGAAAAATTATTAATTGCACGTTCGATTCGTAAATGAGGATAGAAACGACAAAGATAATCGGTAAGCGTGATTACACAATTGAGATGACAAAATTTGCAAAGATAGTCGTGAAAGATAAAAGTAGCAAAGATTCGACAGAAATACTCGAGTGTGTAAGCGTGTACACGTCGATGTTAATCGACGGGCTGCGTATAGGAAAGAGCGTCTCGATTGCTGTTCTGGTCTCAAGACGTCTCTCTCCCCCTCCCCCCCCTCTCTCTCTCTCTCTCTCTCTCTCAGATACTTTCGGATATAAAATCGATGACCAATGCCACACAGTTGAACAGCGATGTCTCCGAATGCAAAATCACTGACGAATATTTTCGTTGCGCGCGAAGGTCTCGACGTGCAACGAAACTCACCGGTAAGACGGAGAAGCGTACATCAAAAGATCAAGAGAGAAAAACAAGCTAATAGGTCGTTCGGAAAGTAATTTCGTTTTTATTTTTTTTTTTTTTAATGAAAGACGATTTTCTTATAGTGAATAAATATTTTATTGAATTTTATTGAATTAATTCCTCTGAATAAACGAAATTACTTTCCAAACAACCTAATAGGAGACCGCACGTCGTGACAAACTCTTTGGAAATTATAACATCGATGTATTGCCGAATTTTTTTTTCAAAACGTACGAGTATTTCTTCAACAGTTCTCACGATTATTTTGTAAGATTACGCGTACGTATTCTGCAGAAAACGAGCAGTTTTCCGTATTGAGGAAACTTACTGGCTATCGAAATAAAAACAAAGCAAATGATAGTTATATTCGTTCCATTGGCAGTAATGAAGAGAAAAGAGTCGATTTTATATTCGATCTTCCTAGTGCAGGTGTTTCTTACTTTATTTGAGCAACGACCGAATATTTGATAACTATTCGTTTCTTGCTTAAAAATTACCTCGAAGAAATCCAAGATTGTAGGCGTAATTAAAAATCTTTGGCAGCGATCCTTAAACCAACTATACAAGGAGAATGTACAAATTCGCGAGATAAGAGACTACCTTCCAAGATGATATCGCTGCGTCTGTTAATTAACCCATTATCCGCCAATGTCCCATTTTTGGGACACATTTTCAAATTTCAAATTCAAAGTTGGTTAGTATGAATATCATTATACGGTTAATTAAATTTTTTTTCGTATCTTTGAATTGCGTCGGGCAACCGGTTAAGATAAGTACGAGAAAATAATTTGAATATGCATCGAAAATTGACGCTTCATCGCATTGGCATTTCGTGCGTTTCGTAGAATTAGTTTTGATTTGGAAAAAAAAGGATTTCGTGTTGGAAAAATTCTCGGAGAATTCGCAGCTCGTTAGAAATATCTATCTCTTGAAAAATCGAAGCAAAAAATTGGACTTCCATGGCAGAACATGTCGATTTGTTCGAAAGGCGGCGCACAAACGTGCATACATCGTTAATTCCGCATCGTCGCTCCGGATTTTCTGTCAATGGACGATAAAAGCTTATCTACTAGCAACGAATACAGCCTACGAGCTGCCCGTACGCACGTCACTCGTATAACGACGCTCCGCGAGCTAAACCACTTTTCGAAGGAAAACTCGAAACCCGAATGGAGTAAAAATTACGTCTTTTAATGGGTAGGTCGAAAAGACGATTCGAAGTGACGCGAAACGACGATACAAATTTTACGACGATCCTCCTCAAAACGAGGAAACGTAAAAGTTCTTGACAAGGTATCCAAAATCACTCGTGAACGTTGAAGAGAAATTTTCTCAAAAATTTACAAAAAAGATTAAAAAACGAAAAGCATGATTTTCCCTTCGAATAAGTCGAATAAATGCAGAATATAAACGCGCCTGAATATTTAATTGTAATAACTTTGAAAGCACACGGTCAGCAGACGCTCTTTACGCGTATCGATGTAAGAAGGAAACAGAAAGAAGTCTCTGTTCGAAAGTCTCTTCCGGTGAAAATGGAAATCGCGATTCGACTCGTTTCGATCGACGAGCATCGTGTACGCGATCTACTAAATATAGAAAATACAAATATCGACATTAAGTCGTTGCGCGCGACTAGGCGCGATAACGAAGGTCGAATTTATCTTGGTTCTGGTTTGCGTATTCGGGATCGATTCCGAGTCGAATCGAGCGGAGCCACACGAATCTCTTTGCGTTTACCGTCAAACTTCGCGCGATCTTTAATTAGCACGAACCGATGGCTAAGCTAAACCGCGATCGAATCGAAACAGAAATGTTTTTAATACGCTCGATGGAAAGAGAATTTACATTAACGCGAGAAATTCTCTTACTCTTCGACTTTGACGATTTTCGAAGAGTCTCGACAATTTACTTACGATTTACCGAGTTCTTTTTATATTTTTCTTTTATTTTTTTTTCGTATCGTTGTTACGCACCGTTGAAAGACGAACGACAGCTGGACGATACACGCGTTTTGCATTCTCATCGTGCCAAAAGCACACGTTCGAAACAGATTTGAATAAATGTCAAGAACACCGTAAACAAAGGAAGAATCGCTATAACGACGATCGAAGGATCGCGTGTCTTCATCTTCGCACATTCTTCGTGTTAGAGGTACTCGTTACCAAGCTAATAAACGTCTATCCTTTCAAATATTTTTCCACCCCTGATAAATCGAAACGATTCGAAATTTTCTCACCGAAAGAATTTTCCTTCGACCTACGAACGAGAGACTTTAAATTTAACACGGATCATTGGCAAGACATCGGCTAGAAGTCGAGCGAAACAGCTCTGCGAAATTATCGTTACGGAATCCTTAAAAACGCTACGTGCTCCACACAGGCTTGCTAATTATAGGCTCGTACACGCAGGGTTCGCAAACGTTGTATAAACTTCGTACGACCAAGTTCGATATTGCTCATGGTGTTACAGTCGAGCTATTAATCATTCTACCGCCTAGGGTCCCGTCGGTCCTAAGCGACTGCCACTCTCAAAAAAGAAAAGAAGACGTGACTTTGAAGAAGGAAAAAGTACAAGACGCGATTGTCCATTTCGAATGAAGTAAACTCGACGAAAGGGAGAGCTAGTTAAAAGGGATCGATCAAAAATCCCTAAAAACTTACGAACGAATCCCACGTGAAGTACCGAAAGAACATCGAAACTATTAAGCCGAGTCATAAACGACTACCAATGAAGATACCTAGAATCTATCGTTCGTATTGACATAATTTTGTCATTGAAAAAATATTGATTAAATATTTAAAAAAAAAATGGGAGTTATTCGCGACTCCACCCGATAGTACCGGACGTTCCTCGAATCACCACGTGCCAACTAGGTACGAAAATCAAGGCGAGGAAGGAACGCGTGAATGGATCAGCACGGCACGTGTTTCAACTGCAGCAGCAGCGTGCTAACGGCACCTACCTCCGTCCTCCTCGAAATCCTCTTCCTCCTCCGTGGTTCAGGCGGCTACCAGTCGCTAAAGTCCACGCAGAAGGCGGAACGATGCCGCTACCGACTTCAGGATCCCAGCGACCCTGGAGGATCCTACCACGATCCCGGGGAGGTCCTAAGGATCCTGACGATATCAGAAGAAGTTCGACGAGCGATGGTTCGAGGAGGTGTACGAAAAGAGGAAGGAATTGGATGACGATGATAACGACGGTGGTGAAGACGGAAGACAAAAGACGAGGTCTCCGCTACGCGAGGTCTCCCCTAACCAACCAAGAGAGAGAGTCGAAGAGAGACGACTGGCTTGGTTCGCTAGCACGCACCGACTGAACGGACAACGCGGAGGAGAACGCGCGCGGATCCTCTACGCGTTTCGCCGACGTAAAGCGATCTTGGTCCCCTCCAACAGCCCTCCGACTCCGAAACGGACGGCGGCGCTGTGGATCGGCCTCCTCCTCTTCCTCTTTCTCCTCCTGTTCCTCTTCCTCCTCCTCCTCCTCCTCCACCTCCTGCTGCTGCTGCTCCTTCTGCATCTTCGTCCTTTCCTCGTGGTCAAGCTCTTCGGTCCAGGGCCGATCGAGAGGGTTGAAAGTAATCGAGTATCGGGGCAAGCCAACATATCCCTTTACCTCGTCAACTTCTTCGACTTTCTTTCTTTCCCTTTCCGTTCTTCTCGTTTCTCTCTTGCTATTCTTCTTCTTTGCCTGCCTTCCCTTCAGAAACTACAATCGTTTCTTATTGTTATCACGCGAGTAACACATCGGCTGATAAGTTCCCGGTCTAAAAATAATGCCTGGTAGTGCCAAATAAAGCCTACACGTTCCTTTGATATCTTTAGAGTGTCAGCTATCTTTCGCATCTTCACTTTACGATTTGCCAAAACAATTTTGTGGACTTTTTCGATGTTTTCTGATGTAACCGCCTCTTTTGGGCGACCTGAGCGTGCCGCATCGTCGGTGTTCGTACGACCACGTTTAAATTCAGCAAACCAGTCAATAATAGTCGATTTTCCTGGCACAGAGTCCGGATAACACTTATCAAACCAAGCTTTCGTTACAACAGTGTTTTTCCCCATCAAAAAGCAATGTTTTATCAAGACACGAAATTCTTCTTCTTCCATTGTTATCACTGTAACTTTTGAACCAAACGTCAGATCGTCATGAAATTTTTACAGCTATCTTTTAGAGATTAGTACTTTCTAAAAAAAATATTAATTTCGTATTTGTGGCGTCATTTGTCTGTCAGATCGGAAACTTATCAGCCGATGTGTTAATAGGTGCAAACAAATGGAGGAATTAAAAGGGAAGAAAAGAACCTCTTCGACTTCGACGACCAGAGATTGGCTTCTTCTGGTCTCCCAGAAGTTTACATAACATCGTCTCGACATGGACGAAGTGGTAAGAGCGCTTAGATGAAACAGTCTTTGGTGAACAATAAGGAAGTTCCATACTGTTGGTGTGGCTCGATCGAGAGGTCGACGCTTTTCGAGGAAGAAAAGGACGGGCGAATTTCTCGACACCTGTTGCTTTCCCCAACGCATAGAGAAGCTCGCTGAAGTAATAGCGTTCATAACGCTAATCGTGAGACCATCCAGGATAAACCGGTACGATAAAAGGCTTTCGTTGTCCGGAGAAAAAGGCAGCGTTCTTCGATGTCCGTTAGTTATTTCCTTCGAAGTGTCGTGTACCTCCTGATAATCGTCTTGATAACGAAGTTCGTGGCAATTCTTACGATAAAAAGTAATCAAATAAAATAAGTAAATAGCGGCAGATGCTCGTTACGGAAGCGTAGAAGAAGAATGCAGTAATAGAAGCGAGATCTTGACGGTGCTCGCGCTTAAGGAATTTGGAAACTATCGAAAGGAAAACGATTAGTTTTGTGCGATTTGTAAAGTGTATCCAACATGAAAGCCGGAATAGTTCGATTTTTGTGGTGAAAGTACAGGTAACCTCCGTTTAACACGGTACTTCTATAACGCGGTTTCGTTCTAACACAATTCGAAACGTATGAAGCGCTTTTAAAAGCGAACGATAGCTAATTCGAAATTAGAGAAATCCCTGTACAACACTGTTGGTCTTTTAAGAGCAAGAGTTCGAAAATTTTCATTTGTTCGCATAAGTCGTCAAATTTTCTTGAAGATTCTTAAATCAATTTTATTCGCGGAGTATTGAGTACACTTTAAGACTTCGATTCTGTGCGCTTCCCGTTTAGCTACTTTAAATATGGATCAAACCATTTTCGAGTAAGTTTTTCTAAAGTAAACCTTCTTTTAAAGAAATGATAATTGTTTTTTTCATTTTTGTGAATTAATCTGTGGCCCCGAATTATATCTGGCAAAATAAAAAAAATACCTCTTAAGACACTTCATCTTGCAAGAATAAAAATTAAAAATTTTTGATTATTTGGAATAAGAGGATAAAGAATCATATGTCGCAAAATTATTGGATTTAAATGGAACAACAATACGGATTACATAGAAAAATGAAGAGAAAACTAGAGCTTCCACTGCTGCTGATCGTTCCATTTTCGCAAATATGACATCTCGCCCCAGGACAGTAATAATTGAGAAGATGGAAAAAACCATTGATTAAAAAAAGTAATTGATGATTCTGGATCGATAACTATTTTTAAAAAATGCACTCCACTGGGAATTAACGTTATTAAACACAAAACTTTAAAAATGTATGACTACTTAAGGGGAAATGATGAAGGGAGATTAATTCTGATTTTGTAGCTAATACAGGATGGTTTGATCGTTTGAAAAGATGTTGTAACATTACTTATGTGCAGTGAACACTTAAAATAATACAGAAGAAAATTCTTTAACGTTCTTTAAAGCAAAAGAAAGGTGCTTAGTCATGTTTAGGTTTAAATCATATTAATATGTAATAAGTATGAAGAAAATTATGTCAATAAAGATAGTTCTCTTAATTTAAAAAATATAACAGGTTTTTTAAATTAATTTTTAATTTTTTACCTAATCCCCCTTTTTATATTAACTTTTTATTTCGTATAACACGGATTCACATAACACGGCACTTTTTATGAAATGAAATACGAACATTAAATTGTTACATCCAATAACGCAATAAATATAAAAATCTGTATAATTATTCTTAGTGTTGAAATTTCTAAGTAAAAATTCATTGTCAATCGCTTTTTCTTTTATTGAAATTAAAGTTTTAATTGGCCATGGTGTCTAAAAGAATGATATAATTTAATATTGTACTTTATAAAATTATTGGTAGAAAATGTTTGTTCTGCAGTGAAAAATTTTCCCCTTCCTATAATACATCCTATTCAAACATCAGTTATAAAAGAAATAAATCATTATATATATAAACAAATTGTATAAAGTATAATAATACTTTACATTCTAATGAAAATATATGAATGTCGAGAAAATTTGCTCGTTTCGCATTACGTCGCTGTACGATCGATCGAAGAGACGTCACGTTTACGCGTTATCATATAGTAAAAAAAAAGTAGCACGTCTTTCCTTACCTTCTATGTAATTAAATCATTATCAAGTCATTACTTTACTATTTCAAATTGTTTGAAGATATTTGAAACTTTACGAAATATTTAACTTTAAGAAAGTTACTACGCGTGATTTGCCAAAAATAAGCGATCACTACAGTCAGTCGCTATTTGAGCGATCGGTAATACGTTAATTTACCTCGATATAATTGGCGATGATTTCGTCGTTTATCTCGTAAAGTAAAAATCGATGCATATATATAAATAAATATCGTTGCATATCACGAGGCAAATTTAAATTCTGTTCAGTAATCGAATTACTACAAAATTTTACATAATAAGAAAAATAATTATTCTTGTGTATAATTTAAGTAATTATCAGATTATTAAAACCATGTTCCGTAGTATTGGATCTAGCAATATAAATTCTTGAATATAAATGTCAAAAAAATGCTTGGTGATGCTAAACTAATTTGTCATTTGTCTTATGATTATTTTATGTGCAATGTCTCTCGTTTTGTCACGTATCTGTAACAATTACTTAGTCGGGATACATTGGTAAAAGGCTAAAAAATTGTTTTATCAAACATTAAAATCTTATTTTATACTTATACTATATAAATATGTATACAAATATATAAATATTTGGTATTAAAACACAAGGAAACTAAGAAACAAGTATATAATTATGTAATTGCAGTTACGCTTTTGAATATGGAGAAATTAGTGTTAATGTATCTGATATTAACATTTTCGTTTTTTCATAAGTACCAAAGAATATAAATCCTCCTATAGTAATCCACGCTACTCGAGGTCCAAGGCCAACGAAAAGACTGCAACGAACAACGTCGATTCTCAGTAAATAAATTTCATAATATGAATTGTTATTGTCAAATTATTAATAGGAAATGAGATAAAAAGGAGAAAACATTATTACCCTCGAATACCGCTTTCTTTGTAAAGCATTTGAAGAATGACTGAAATTTGTAGTTCAGAAGACTGCGTTAATTTATTTGATAACATTATCCTTGTTTTTACAACATCTAACGGAGTGGTAACAGCGGCAGAAATACCCCCTATAATAATAACAGTTTAAGTCATAAGATAGAATCTTCGTGAAAGATTTGGTACCTGCAATTGCCCCACATATTGCACCTTCTATAGGATATGTGTCTCTTCTAAAGTACGAGCTTAAAACTACTTTAAAATATTCCCAGAGTGGAAATTGTAAAAGGCTAAATGGCATATCCCTTAATACAGTACTCCAGTAACCCCGATACAATAACTTAAATGCGAATCTGCCGTTTTCTTGTATTAAAGCCTGCTTTCGTTGTTTCTTAACTTCTACTGGAACTCGTATTAAACATGCTGCCTAAATTTATGAAGTGCTATGTTAACGATGTAGTTTTTAAATATACAGGTGAAGAACATTATATACCATCGTAAATATTTTGGTAAATACATTTAATATTTTTAGGACACTTACCATTTCTCCCAATGAAGCAGCAGTCATATGTACATAGGAATGATATTGCTGAATAACTTTAGGTTCCAATAACGTCTTAATGCCATCGTATGCTACAAAAAATACTGCGGCTGCAATATATAAAGAAATTAAAATTTACGAATGCGACTTATACCTGTTAAAATTGATTACATAACACTTCATTTTGTTTACCTGTCGGAGCAGATCCTATAAGCACCGGATAAAGTCCCTTGTAGAGATTTTTAAATCCGCCTGATTTTAGAAAACCATTCTGACTTTGTATCCGTGTTTTTAACGTGTCTAAAGGAAATAACGATATATCTACGAATGTCCCTGCAGTGCCTCCTGCCTGGAAATGAAGGAAAAATAATATAAAATTAAAAAATAAAATATTGTATACAGATTCAAAGTAATGTATCATGCAGAATAATCCATTACTTTTTATGTATTAAAAACTTAAATTACAATTTCAAAAGTCGTAGCTGAATTTTGAAGAATTTATGGGTTATGTAATACGTACAATTAAAGATGCGATGAATGTATATTTTCCATCGATGATTTCTGCTTCTCTCTCGTAAACTGTCATCTTTCCTAATTAAAACATAGTCCAATCCTCGTACAAAAACACGTAAGATCGAATTATTTATCAAGATTTATTATCATTTATTAATTATTTTACAATAATAGTACGGAACAATCGGTGTAGTCCGTATTTATCAACGTTCTATCAATTAAAACTTACAATTGTTATCTTTTTACTCGGTTGACAAGATAACCGGTGATAACCTATTTTACCTATGTACCATGTACAATATAAATAATACATTCGTATTGTATCGTATGTTTGGCTAATTAAGTTTTGTATTTTTAATGCGACACGTAGTGGATACGTTTGAAATATTTTATACATAACCAATCGTATCGTAAAAGTTTAAGTTGGTAGTAACCAATGATATCACATTCCTGTATCTTTTAGAACTGCATCAGGTGTACATAGTGTAGTATTATATATAGATATATATAGTTGCAAAGTTGCAAAACAATTTCAAGGAAATCCTAATTTTTAATTTCGTGCAACCATATAACGTTGCTTTTACAGTATATGCAAATATGAATAATTATATTTGCAATAAATGTTACTGTACGAAAAAGAGAACGAACAGATTGTTCAAATTGACACAATGTGGCCATATATTTTGTCACTTATGTATCCCAGAAGGTAGAACACAAATACCACATTATTATAATATTGTATCGTACTGTATCTTGTCGCAATATTACATCATCTAGTACTGTCAACTATAAAAATACAACGATAATAATCTTTTATTACAGCTGAGAAACAATGCCCAAAATGCAGATATAGAGGTGCAATGTCAATACCATTACAAGAACCATTGGCATCTAATGTTGCCATCTATTTTACACCGTTAAATAAAACTTTAGAAACATTGAAAATAGCAGAAACTTTTCAAATTAGTCAAAGAAGCATAACTTTACAACGTTTTCATGAACTCGTATGATTATAATTATTAATTCTCCGTTATAATATAAAATGTATTATTAATTTTTGTGATTTCACGATTTCTAAAGGATAAAAAGTACGAGATTTTGAAACAGCATTATTTAAATGCAGTTCGATACATGAAACACATTAATCAAAAATATGTTAATCTAAAAGAACAAGCTGTAAAAATGAATAAGAAAATTATGTTCATGGAAATGCACAGTAAAAATATGTTGCCTGACATCACACCTCACATAACACCTTCTTCTATATATTTACCAAATGGTATAGACAATAGAAGAATTATGAATAACAGGTGATTCGTAAAAAGACTTTTAGTTAATGTCGTTTTAACTAACAGTCCTATAAACTAACAGCAAAGATTTTATATCTGTATTTTTGACATTATATTTACATTTAAGGTCTCAATATGCATCGTCTATGTCTATGTCATCTACTTCCATGCTAAATCAACGTATGACTCCCGAAGGATTTTTAATACCAAATATTCCTAAAGTACCAAAATCAGTTGGTACTGCTTCTTTTTGTAAGTCTGATGTAAGTTCTATCCCCCCTTTTAGAACATAACAACATTTATAATTTAATATGTACTTTAATAAATGTATCTATAATTTTTCTATAAATAAAATAACCAATAGATACTGATATCAAATTACAATTATTAATATCATTATATAATTATCAAAGAATATAAAGCTTATAATTACCGCATTATTTTATCGTGTCCTACAAAATATATCTTTGTTGAAGTATTGGGTTGGCAAGAAAATAATTCCACTTTTTATAAACAGATGACATTATATTTTCTTTTTTTGAATGACTTCTATCAGTGTTATGATTATAAATCATCAAGTTGCCAGAAAGATGGCAAAAGATCATCGAACAAAATGAAAAATATATAATTAATTAGATTAATAATTTAATCAATTTTGATACAAATATTTATAAAAATATAATATACTAATATAATATACAATAGTTATAAATCTACAAAACATTTATAAAATTTCATCAATAATATATCATAGTTGTACAAATATTTTTTTATGTATTAAGAGTATTATGTTCTTTATCCATAAAATGTGTACAATGATTACCATATAATATTATTTTTTATTAATTTATAATTATTATCTCAAAGTTTTGCCTTCAAGATAGACATAAGTTTTTCCAATTTCATGGCTTTGTGAAAATCACCAGAGATTTTCAATTTTCCCGAGATGAAAGCAACTGTAGGCTTCATTTTACCTAAACATAATACGTTAATGTGGTTGATTTATATTTATGTTGATTTAAGAAATAATTAATTGAAATTAATTTGAAAGAGTAATTAGAAAATTATATTCACCAGAAAACATGGAAAAGAAATTGTCTGAATCCATTGTGAATATAACATCTGCTGCTTGTTTTGGCTCACCTTTACCATATGAGCCTTGACCATTTTTGAGATCTAAATACCACATGCCAGCTTCTTTTCCTAAAGAATTTTAATAATAACGTTCAACAAACAGAATTGGTAGGCCTTATTTATTAATATAATCTGCTTTGGACACGAGGATATATTATATATATTCAACCTAACAATACAACACAATAATTGGCATACCATTAAAAGATAATTAAGACAATAATTTAGCAAAAAATTAAGTATGTCAAATATAAAGAACAAATTCAGTTACATAAATAGAGTAAAGCAATATTAAATTCTACCGTATCTTTTTACAGTTTGTATTTGTATTGAATACTTATTGTCTTAATTTTTTGCGATCGAATCTCGAGATATTCCCGGCAGAACCATAAGACGGGTATTTATCTTTCCGTATTATGCGATTGAATGGAAAATGACGTATTCTACAATAAAATCAAAGAGGTCGGAGCAAGAAGTGTTTCATCCAATCCGACAAAAAGAAAGGTCAAAGACAAGAGTCCTGTATTTCTTCCTGTTTCTTTCGGTCGGTACAACTACTAAGTCTACAAAAAGAAGTTAGTAATATTATTATTATACCTTGTACGTTAAATTGAAAAATAGCTTCAGTTTTATTGACCAATTCTGTACTCAAATAAGCATTAATAGCAGTAAATATTTTGTCAACTTTTCCACCGCTAATTTCCTCAGTTTCTGAAATTTTATCTTTAAGATTTTTCATTTGACTATCTGTATTGTTATCCAGAAAAAAGTCAAACATCAATTCACTTTCGTGTGCTAAAAAAGATAGTGTTATAATCAATTAGTAAATAATAATACATACATCACTATATATATATA
>JAITYT010000458.1:1125162-1139740 GCA_025433975.1 Liostenogaster flavolineata
GCGTATGCATGTGTAAATTTATCGCGCGGAACTGTTCCATCTGGATCCCTTTTTTTTCTTTTCATCATAACAAAATTACTAAAACTGTGTAACTTCACGTCTACACTCGACTGAAGACGAGAGTCGTTCGATGGATTTTATATTGGAATATAGTTCCATTCCAATGTGTAAATGACATCGTGACTTATTGTAGATTGACTTAATAAACTTTCGATAACTTATTTGTTTTGTCAAGTCGTTTTCAGATCCGTTGGATCGATCTCGCTTTAGAAAGTTGCATTCTCAGTGACGAACGTCACAACAGCTTGTATGTTAATTTTGTCTGTCGAAAGTAGTAGTTTTTCATTTTTTATGAAAATATCTGGTTATAGCCTTGGAATTTCTTGTAATTTGGGATTCATCTAAATGCGATAATTCCAAGTCAAATTTTTTCTCTTCTTGCCAAATAGTAAAAACTACGACTGTAATAATACAGGGAGATCAGGAGGGAAAGAAATTTGAGAAATCATTTAATACATTTCTAACTACCCGCACAGCGCGTGCTGCTCATGACGCAGACATCAGATTCAAAATTCGATTTCGAAGGATTTCAGGGAAGGATGAGTTCGTATTGATAAAAGATTCGACGATTAATCTTAATTTTTTGATTTTTCGTCTCCTTTTTTATTTATTTTCCTTAGACACGTATTGGTTCCATGCTAGGACCTGTTAAACGTTGTGCAATGTCTATCTTGGTCATTCACTCACTCACTCACTCATCCATTCATTCGTTCATTCATCTATTCGTTCGTTCGCTCACTCATTCATTCTCCCTTCACCTTTAACCTTTATTTCGGGGAAGGTACTAGACGTTTATTCAGAAAGTGTATTCTGTGCAATCTCCTCGGGGTTGGTTTAGTAGTCGTTGACTGTTGGATTTTGATGGGAGTCCATTTTTAGCCAGTGCCTTTCATTAATTTTGTTCAAAGTCTCTGTTGCGACGCGGACAGAATGTTTGCAAAATTGTTCATTGCGCCTTGATCGTCGGCAATGATATCAGCATATATACTTGGATCAGGATCGCGAGTCGCACTTCGAACTTGCGAGCCGAACCCTTCACCAGACAGACGGTGGTCGAGCGAAGCCACCTTTTTAATGAGTGGTTGCAGAATAAAGTGAATTTGAGTCACGGTTGAGTACTGTTATCCGTTTATTGATTAACACTAAACTTAGCGACGTTTCATATATTCTACCACAAGGGATCAAATGACTCGTGTTTAAAAAGTTATATATTTATATAAAACTTTTTAATATTTTATATTAATTATATTAATTATATTAATATTTTATATAAATTAATTATATATTATATATAATTGGCCATTGTGTATGAGAAGTCACTACGGCCGAGGAAATTTGCTTTATAACGATTCCATGAATATCCACCTAACAACTACAGCAGGATAGGATGGTCAAAAGTACCTTTCAGCCAATTTCATTTTATTATTCACATATGTTTATTGCTGCCAACATAATTTATTAGGTTGCCAACTAAGTTCCCGCCGTTTATTTAAATTTTAACATTCCGCATGTCATTAAATGTTTTTGGCATAATGCTTTAAATCGTTCGAAAGAGGATGTTTTGTTCTACCGGAATTTATGTTTTGTTTTTTATTCGAGTTAATTTATATTAATTTTCAGATCATTAAAATGGAATGTCAAGTTGAGAAAAATGAGCATTTTCGACACCTTCTTCTTTTTGCTTTTAATCAAGGTTTTAAGGCCGCAAAAACTGCTCGGGCCATTTGTGCTGTATATGGAGAGGGTGCCATAGCTGAAAGAATTGCTCGTGATTGGTATACCAAGTTCAAAAATGGAAATTTTGACCTCAAAGACGAAAATTCACGTCAAACGACAAGGGAACTGGCAGAGAAAATGAAATGCTCCCATATTGCTATAAAGAAGCATCTTCACTAGATGGGATAGGTTCAGAATTATGCAGCATGGGTTCCGCATGCTTTAAGTGATAACAGCAAAAATCAATTCATTCGTGTTTTAAATCATATCTGTTCCTCTTATGAATCTATACGTTACGTACAAGTTTTAAAAAAATAATCTCTTTGCGATAGCTGACAATTTTTCGATAAATTGATAATATAATATATTGTACTTATCTATCGAATAATTTAAAGATGAAGTGGTAAATTCCATTACATCGCAACTGCATTACTTCATACTTTTTAGGCCGTAGGATTTTAAATTCGATCAACTTTCTTCCTAAAATATTTTAAAATGCTTTTCCCGGCTCACACGTACATAAATAACGTTTATTGCCGCTCGAAACTCAGTCACGTAGTCCTACAATAATTTACGAGCCTTTTAAAGCTGGAGATTTAAAAGAAACTTCAAGGAAACGTGAAGCAATGCTTAGCTCACACCTCGATGCAAAATCTCGTTCACTCAAATAACAAAATGCATTTCCTCATATTTTTTAATACCATTATAATTAGCAGTTAATTGCAACGCTATTGTAACTTCGAAACTCGATAAAGACGGATGTTAAAACACAAGATGTATAAACCATACGATTAAAGATATCAATGGACAATAACCTGAATTTTTATTCGATATAATTTATTGTGTCTTGAATTATTACATACAATTATTTACTCTTATTGAAATGGTTATGTAATAGCTTGCGGATTTCGATACATCTATTGATAATCACTAAAAGGGAGTGAGAGGACTCGAATCTATAATAGTATGTATGGTTAGTGCTAGGGATTGAATCCTAAATGGTCTATGAAGTGTCTTCGCATCGATCTGTATAGCAAATGTTTGCAATAAGGATTATAGTAATCCCTCCTATATCTGGCATACAAGGAATGCTTATATTTGTCCTTGATTGTCCAATTTTTATTAAAATGTTACGCATTAAAGTTGTAGATGTCCTTATTATTAGGCGAACCAGGAAGTAAACGATTATTTTGTGGTGTAACAATCAACTTTACTAAAAAAAAACTATACGTTCAAATTACAAAAACTAGTAAATTCCGATAGAGAGTAATGACCCTTAAACCTAAGGATAGTTACAAGGATCTGCTGCCTGGGAGCAGCAGGCAGTTCAGTTCATTTCAGTCCAGTCCAGTTTAGAGCTCGGTACGAGTATAGTGTACGGAACAGTACGCAAGTTATATACGTAACGTAGAAATTTAATGCCTCACGTGGTTATGCCATATACCATTCGCAACAATAAATGTATTATAAAATTTATCTTAACAGTTATATTGTTACTAGAATAATTTTTGTGTTTCCCAAAAACCTTAACAATAATTTCTACCATTTTTTACCACCTCTTCCCATATCTTACAAAGGCGCATCTTCTAGCGTGTATGGATACAGCCTAATTTCAAAGTAGACCATCTGAAAATAATGGCGGTGTGGCAACATAAACAAGATCTTATCGGGAAGAAATTGTCGAACTTCGCTGCGCGTAATTAGTTCCGCATTCGCCGAGTGAAATCATATTATAGAGATCAATTTTTTCCGGAGTGTGTTATTTAGCATACCGAAATTTATCAGCTCCGTATTTTCACGAAGAGGCTGGTAACAAATAACTAAAATCGCTCAGCCGGTTGCGAGCTAAATCGCGAGCCAGAACGCCTCAGCAACAATTGGGGTGAGTGTGAAAATTGGATGAACGCCTCCGCACTTCTTGAGATGCCGCCGAACGCACGGCGGACATAACAAAAAGAAAGAGTCCGGGCCGGGTGATTTTCTTCGGTCAAAACTTCTCGTCGATTCACTTACCGTTAAAAACTTCTCGATAAAACTTCTCGTCAAGCTTCAACTCAATTCAATTCTCCTCCGAAACTTCTGATCGTAACTGTTACGTGTTCGAGAATGTTATCGATTTTGTACTACTGATTTCAAATATTAAAGCATTAATTGATTTGTATGTTGAAAACACGCATTCACAGCGAGAATCTTAACCTCTCTAATATTACTACCTTGTTCCACTTCAACTAGGAACATTGGTTCCAGTAGACTTCTAGTTAAGTACTAATTAATTCATTTAAGATGCATTATTTTTTTTATAACTTTGAATTTCATTTTAGATTTTTGTTGGAAGGTATAGTAATCTGTGGTTTTATTTCTTAAGCCATTAATCATGGTTCAGTTCTGTCTTTCAAAACAAATTCTTTTGGTTCTATTAACTTATCTAGCGTTTTAACTAATGGGCCGATAATAGGAGCACCAATATAAATGGGTGATGGCTTTGTTAAAAGCTTAGTTTTGTGTATAATAACTATTTTCTGTCTTTTGGTTTAAGTCTAGTAAAATCATTGTTTTGGTTAAGTCTTGTTCGCCAAGCCATTTTGCTTGTGATTGTAACTTTACAATTTTAGTTTTTAATCCCCCCGTTGGGGCTGCTGTTTCCAGAATGGTGATAAATATTCTTTCGATACATTTACATAACGTTTATTCTTCATTAGTCGAACTGTTATCGTATTTAAAATATCAATATCGTTTCTTTCTGACTCCATTACTTTGTAGTTTGCAGATGTTAATTGGTACTCGTTACTGATTTTGGGATTGATACAGTGATTTTGGAACTTAAGGTTAGGCGACTCTACAAAAACCATAATTGAATACGTTGCACCTATTTATTTTTTTATTTAATATCGCTTTTGTTGAAATAAATAAGCAAGATTACGATACGTAAACTACTGATAATTATTACTCGAACGTTCGTAAAAAAAGTAGACGTGCTAGCTACCTGTATCCGATCGGGCTACGATATAATAAAAATTCTCTGGACCATCGCACGTGCGCACTATACAGAGGTTCAAAAAGGACTGAACGGACAACGTAGGTCACAAACTATCTCCTACACCGCGGTTTTACTGAGCACAAAGAGTAACGATTTAGCTCGAACGTGATCTGAATGCTCGTGTTTATCGCGCTTTTCAAACTGCAATTACATATCAACGTACGTTTTACGCGGATATTCTGGAATCATAGGCATGTATTTTTTCAAAAAGCAAGCGTAGTGTCATTCGCGCGTTTTTATTCGATACTTTTGGCACAATCGAGATTTCCTTATGATGCACCTATCGTTGAACGAAGAGCATCATTCGCTTTTTTATACTAACTGATATTAATTAATATTAATATAATACAATATAAATATCATAATATATTTATTCTGATAGATTGCGCTGATAACTGAAAGAGACCCGGTTATCAACCTTTGTCATACATGCTGGAACTATCAGGCCTATCAGAAAGTTCTGTCCATTTTCAAATAAAGAAACCAATACATTTTTGATATATTAATTAATATTTACTGGAAAATGTAATTTCCATAGTTATTAACCACCTCTTCTAAATGCAATAGTCGAAAAAGTCAAATTTGAAACTTGAGATGACATTAATTGACGGAACTTTCCGCTACATCTGGATATATCGATGTACGTTTTAAAAAGATATTTCCGACACAAAAGCATATGTGTCCTCAAAAAACAAACGCAAAAAGATTTTGACATAATTCAGTTGCGCTTCCCCTTCCTTACCCTTTATAATCGCACCTGTTCCAGAATCTTCTTAAATCCGTGTCAACACTCACGCTCCTCGGAAACACACTCTCACATTTCCACCACCAGAAACGGAAGCCTGTCAAGGCGCTTGTCTTCGGCCTTTTCTTGGCATTTTTCAGTTGCTCAGATAAGAATGACGAAGATGATCAGAACGAGTGATTAATTCCTCTTTCGTTTAAAGAAACTGCGATGAAATATCGATATTAATTTTGTACCTGTATTATGAAAAGTAACTGCGATATCGGTGCTCTCAACGCTATCGAGATTTTTCTCATTATCGACGCGTCTATTGCTGAAATGAAAAATGTCCTTCGCCTCTTTCTGATAGACGAATGCGTTCGTTCGTTCTTCGAATAACAACGACTACGACATGGACATTGAATGATTATTTCCGTCCATTTTGACGAGCTGCCGACAAGCCGATAAGCTGATCAAATTAATTAAAAAATATTTCGGGCGCTCGCTTTATCCAGCTCGTAAATTCCGCGTAAGTAACATTGTTATTGGCGCCTATACTAACTTTTACTAACTATCGGTGTAATAAATCACTCAATAAGTCTCCGGTCTATCTAAGAAAAACAAATTTTTTTTAGAGATTCGACTTTATTCATCAATATACTCTCCCTCAAGACTGATGCATTCGTCCAATGCTTCTCTAACTTTTCGATGCCTTTTTTGTAAAACGATTTGTCTTTACTCTCAAACTAGGCCTCACATTCGGCGATCACTTCTTTATTTTGAAAGCAACTTACTTAAAATTGCAAACGCACTACCTTCTGATATCTTTAAGGTGTCAGCTATTTCACGAAACTTCACTTTACGATCTTTCTAAACAATTTCGTGGACTTTTTTCATGTCTTCCGGAACAACGGCCGATTTTGAACGATCAGAGCTTTCAGCATCATCGGTGTTTATACGACCGTGTCTAGATCCAGCATTTCAGTCAATAATAGTTGATTTCCTTGGTGCAGAGTCTCCATAAAGCTTATCAAGCCATTGTTTGGCTTCGACAGTATTTTTCCCCATCAAAAATCAGTGTTTGATCGACACACGAAATTCTTTTTTATCCATTTTTTTTCAGAATTACATTCAGAGCGATTATTCAGTTTAAGATTAAAAAAAGAATAATTTCATGAAATTGTTCCTAAAAAAGTCGACTATGTGTAAGTAGATTTACCACGATAGAAAAACGGCGATCGTGACGGCATACGCATTTTAATCGGAGCAAGTTACGCCACTTAAAGAAGTTAATAATTCTCACCCACGCCATTGCGTGCAACTGCCATGGATAACTTCCGTACATCGATGGACTTTTTCCAACGCGTCGAGTTAAATGCATCGATATCGAAGCGAAGAAACGTCGCTCGTGCTGCTTTTCATCGACTCGACGAGTTCGATACCAAGATTATTCGAAGCTTCGTATAGAACGATTCGGTATCCGTCAAGATCGATGAAACGAGAATAAAAGACGGATTGCACTGGAGATTTTTTGAATTTTCGTAGAAAAATGGCGATCGTGTCCGACACTTCTCCATTTTCCTTAAAAAAGCACAACGTCGCTCCTCGGTTTCATCATCGATAGACGATGGTAATGATCATCACCTATGCTCAGTCGCAACGAAACCAGGACGCGTTTTTCTTCTCCTTCTTTTCACTTATTTTTCCCTTTCCCCTCCGTGCAGAATTGCACACGCGGACATATCTTTCACGGACGCATCGTTCCACATACACGTACGCATCGGCGATAAAGCGTTGACATCGGAGCGACGTCGTTTGAAAACTCAAAGGGGAAGCGTTCTCGTACCGCGTTTCGCTAGACCGACGACGACCGCGAGGGATCCTGTCGAATCGATATCAATCGGGGTCATTGGACACGCTTCGTTTCCTCTCGTTATCGTTTCCTCCATCTTTTATCTCGAGCCTCGCAACTTGCTCATTTACACGCACGTCCTCCTTCCTTTTTCATATTTTTACCTTCTTCTTTTTCCTTCATTTTGACGCGTTTGAATTTCCCTCGACACGTTCGTTGCTCGGCGTGATTCGGTTGAGCTTCTTGCGAAGTCCAAATCCGATAGTCGGAGCGTAAGAGCAAGAAAAAAATGTGAAGGAGACTACATTTTTTTGCACACAACTCTGTCAAAAATACGAATTTCACTTTTTTTAAAAAATTCTTCGTTCTTCGGAAATATTTGGTTTTTTTAATTGAGATAACGTTATCACGAGTTCTCCTGACCACCGCGAGGATACAACGGCTGAATTTCCAAAGTTTTTAAGTTATGATTTTATAAAATATTGTTCAAATGTTGCTCTTCTATACGCTTAAAAGTTTGAATAAAATAAAATAATGTAACCCTTTAACTTGGTCAAGAAGAACGTCACCCATATGTGGTTGACTAGGCCCATACGGAAACATCCGTCACTCTATTACGGAGGCCTTTTGGCTTGAATTTCTTCAACCTTCTGATTAAGCCGTCTTCCTTCAATACGTTTGAAGCTAATAGCTTTTGAATACTTATTTTAAGGTCTCTGTGAATGATTGTATTGGAAACGTACCATTCCGAAGATTTTCTGTAGGATTTCAACTCTAAAGTTGCTAACTGCCCCCAAAGTTGAATTGCAGTGATAATTTTGACTTTTTCACGATGAGCCAGTACATTTTACCGATTCTCAACTCTAACACTTATCTCTTCGTTTTGATGTTTAGCCCAGGTTAACCTGGCTAAACAAGTTGTCCAGTTTGACCGGGTTATTTCAGGTGTATTGCTAGATATTTGACCTCCGTTGCAGTTGGCATAAGTTAGAATGGGGCAATTTCCTTTCCTGGTTACGAATGCGATGCGCACGTATTTGGTTTCACTAGCCCTTAATCTCCATTCGTATAACCACTCTTGAATTTTGTCAATTTGCAGTTGAAATGTAATAAATGCTATATCAGGATTTTTTATATATAGATGTATCGTTTACTTACAGTTAAAAAAAAAAGTCGTTGTCCGGTTGAGTTCATCAAGAGGAACCACTAGAAAGGAAAAATGTTTTGGTACTAGTGAGTGACTTAGTAACGTTCAATGTAGTTTATTAGGTAGGACGGTTACACTGTTCTTTACATTTTTGCATGAGAAGAGAAGTCACTTTCACGTGAAGTAACGTTCTAGTTTGTAGCTGAATTTTTCTTCTTTCGCGCTCTTCGTATCGTCGTCTCCTTCTTTCATTTTTCTTTCGATTTTATTATCTTCCTTTTTCCCGTATCCTAGTTGTATAAGTTCATTATTTCGCCGAACAATGCGTCCTGATCATCGAATTTTTCATCGATCTTATCACTTGTCTTCCGTAGGATCGATTTTAAGGCGACATCTAAAAAGAAAAGTCTCCATTCGAGTCATCGTCTTATCGAATTTAAAGTCTCTCTAAGTCGACCTTACGATAATTCGTTCGATTTTTATAAAAGAATTTTGTTTTATAATTTCTTTAATTAACTTGGAAACAAGTATCGCGTGGATAAACTTTTCTCTGTTGTGCAAGTTTATGGATAGGTTATTTGAGTGATTCCACTCTCCTTATGGCAGATAGAAGTCTGCATCCAAACTTCTATCACGCCATAAAATTACAGGGCTTGAATACGCTCAAGCAAACATGCATCGGAACTGACATAACGTAAGTTAATTTTAAATATTAAAATCTTTTAAACTCAGCTTGTAGTAATTTCTTTTAATGACAATTGGACTATATTTTCGGAAATCGGCATTTTAGAATTAAAAAAAGCCACAATCGAAATAAGTAACAAAATCGGTAGAGATATTTTTCGGATATTTATTGATAGCGTACCAGAATTTCCGAGTAAATTACAATTAAAAAAGGGGTCCTACAAGTTATTAAAATTCTATATAATATAATATGAGTTATATTATATAAAATATCATATAAATATTATATAATTAAATTATATAATATAATTTATATAATAAAAAGAAAATTCATCTTCTTGATGTGGTACTATAGTTACGCAACAGTGAAACTTCTTATTTTATCTGTACCGTTTCGTACAACAAGAGAATTTAAACGAAAATTAATTTAAGGTTTGTGATTTTAAATATTCTTTCACTATTTACAATTAATTTTTTTGTACTTTTAATCCTAATCCAGGAGCAGGTAAATATTTAGACGATTCTACAGTTATGCATCGTAGTATATTATATTTGATTGAGTTATAAAAAACTTCTATTTTTCTACCCAACATTAATTTTGGCTTTATTAAATAACAAAATTATATTAATACTACCTGAATCGGAAGTTATTTATGACTCAACCTAATATTGGGTTGTTCAGAAAATTCGTGCCGATTTTGAATTCTTTTTTAAATCTTGTAAATCGAAACACAGCACATCTAAATTTTTGTATATATTTACTAAATTATATAGATGCCATTCTGTTCGGATAACTCTTCTCTATCTTCCAGGCAACTTGAAAATTCTGTCTCGGATGGAAATCTGAGAGTGCGAGGTCTGGTGAATATGGTGGATAAGGTGGAACATTCCGACCGAACTCCAACAACTTTTATCGAGTTATCACATATTGTTCTTATAAAACATGACGCTCTTCGTTGCGTTTGTAGAGTGAGTCACAAATGGAAACGCGATTCATAAGATTTTTCTCCATTAAATTATGGGGAACCCATACATCAAAACGGTTTGTGTAGTCAAGCTTCACACAATGCTCGTGGATGATGGATTTTGATATTTTTAACATTTCTGCTCATTTACGTGTCGTATAGCGTGGGTTATTCTAGATCAGTGTTTTAATCTGATCTTAGGTGGAGAGCCTACCTGGACGTTCTTGATCTTTAAGGTTGAGATCACTAGCTTTAAACATAGCAAACCACTTTCGCATAGTTTTTTCAGTTACAGCACTCTTGTCATAAAGAGCGCATAACTTGGGTGTCACTTCCGTGGCATTTTTGCTATTCTGGTAAAAGAAAAGCATTAAATGCTAAAATGCACTTTGTTTGCTTCCATATTCAAAGGCGTATACGACCGTCAGAAATTAACGTATCTCAACCAAAACTTCTTTCCAAATATGTCTGAAGTACCATCTTTTAGAATATGTACGCGTGCCATTTGTTTGATATATCTAAATCTGTCCTTATGGCACCTACCGAAAATCGGCACGAACTTTCCTGATGACCCAATACTTTACACTTCAGGAACGTCAGAAGTGGAAAATGACGAACTTCAAACGCGAAGCTTCGTTTGTTGATAAAAACATGCTCATGGCATAAAGCTTCTATTCAAACAGATGGCTAGTTTTGCCATAGTCGAAGCTAAATTTAAAGCTTGAATCGATATAAAAATTCGTCAAACATCATTGACGATTCTTCATTGAAGATCTCACCCTTGTGCTCAGCGCTCTCCTCCTCTTCATCGAAGATGGAACGCTGTGTCGTAACTGTTTTCGCGTACGATCTTGTCTCTACTACCTCCAAATCTTCCAAGGATCTCGGGTAACGTAACGTTGTACGTAACGACGACCGACGGTGAGCTTCGTCTTTCCGTAGCATGCGCAGTCGGTTTCTGTCCGAGAGAAGAAGGCAATAAGTTGACAAATATTTCGACAAACGAATTAAATGGACTAAAGAAGAAAAGCCGGCAAGAAGAAAATTAAAGAAACGAGTAAAAACGCAGAATTTCGATCGACTTGCGCACTCAATTTTATGCCAAAAAGAGGAAAGAAATGCAGACATCGAACAAACCAGTTCAGATATTATGAGTAATAATTAATTATATTTAATTAGATTCTTTGATTCAAACGCTGTTCATTGGGTCAATTGGAATGAAACATAAACTAAAAAATTGTCGAACCAAGATAAGGTAAGGTAAACAAAATAAATCTTATATAAACGAATAAAAAAATATTTATTCATATATTTTAATCTAAAACTCATTTTATAATTCATTTTTACGATCTGTCAAAATGACGGGTCTTGCTATACGTAGGTATGCATTGAATAAATAATTAATAAGTAAAGCATTTGAAAATGTAGAAATAGAGAAATATAACTTATCTCATCTTACTAAGAGTCACGCGCACGTAATAATTTCTTACAACTTTACCAATATGCTGTTAATAATCTTCATGAAGAAAAACCGAAATCCGTCATTTCTGGTGTTAAGTGTTGATAGTACATTAAACATTTTATTTCTCACCTGAGTACGTACTGTGCAATCGCATATTCGTTCTCCTTTGTGAAATTACACATTCGTATGTCGATGTCGACAATGTTCTTACAGACCTTCATGGCTTTGTGGAACATCTTGCCGACTGAAAGAGACTTTTTTAATTGAAATAAGTACACAGAAGATGCATAAATGCATTTTCAAAAATCAGAAAATATCTTATAGATTTACTTTTGGGCCCAAAATTGTTATTGCTTATGTAAATTCGCATATTGTCTGTCGCCTGATTAGAGTCCAGTATCTCGGCTATTCCTATTCCCGTATTTTCGCCCAATTCACAACCACTGATGTCTAACACCTTCAAATAGGTACTTCGCAATAAAACTGAAAATCGTAAAAAGTACTCTTAGTTTGATCTTTCTTTACAGCCTTGTGAAACTTCGAGGAAACTGTTTGCTTATTTTTCTTTATATTTCTCAATTATCGTTTCCTCGAATTGAGATGTTTTCTGCTAGTGATAACGAACTTTCCTTAAGACTAAGTAGGTATATCCGAAATTATTTTCTCAAAAAATTGTTATCAATTCTGTCAAATAATTTCCTTCGTTGTATTGAATTTTAATATTGTCTTAATCTTTCTGTCCTACTCTATATTACTCAAAAGCGATTAATATCCATTATATTCGTAATTCCTGGTAATGAGGTTGAACCTTGATGACTTTCCGCAGTTCTTTTCTCACTTTCGATAAACCTCCTTAGATACAAGGTGTTTCATCTAACTCCGCCATCTCTCGAACAACTTATTCGTTTGCAGAAATACGAAAACTGCTATAGAATAAAAATATTCAACTTTAAATGGTTTAGATCAAAGTCAATCAAAGGTTAAATTTCCAGAGATTTTTTAAATGGTACTGTTTCAAATGGAATGACCTAGTTTTTTATTTACTATCGAAAATGTAATATAAAAATGCTTTATTAAAAAGAAAAGAAATGCAGAATGATAATAAACCCATTAATTGCATTATTTGCTACTTTAATATACGCTTAAAATGTTCTCAAAATGATGTCGAAATTCGTTCTTTTATATCTTTGATTGTTGTTGGAAAATTTTTGTACACAATATTTTTTATTATACTTCACGTCTAATTTATTCACGATGATGGTAAATAACAAAATTGGCTATTCCATTTAAGAAAATACTATTATTCGCGAAATCTTTGGAAATATAAATTTCATTTGACCTTAACCAATATCGTCTAATTTACCTCCTGATGTCGAATATTTTTGTCCTCTAGCATTTTTTGTTATATCTCCAAAGAAAAACGTTTTTCAAGTTGATACACTTAGGTGAAATACTCTGTATATGACTCACTCGTCCACGTACACTCTCTGATTTCCATTCTACGTACGTTCGTTTAAATAAATCAGCTGTTTCTCGGCCGTGCCAACCAACATCGCGAATTTAAAGAGCGCTTCGGCTTTGCTATGCTAATTTCAGAAATTACATGGATATTCTCCATCCCCGAATTTTTTACGAAAAGAATTTAATTAATCTACGTGTTATTCATTCCGCGAATCTTTGACGACGTTTTCCACTTCTACTAATTCTCATCGTTGCGATTAAAGCAGCCGTTTCGATTTTTTAGTTTCTTTTAGTGGGAATTTAGGACAGCTCAATATTTTGCCATTTATTCGGGATCTGTTATTTCGTATATCCAGGACCCTTATCTACCTTTCCTCTATCATCATCCTTGCTCTCAGATTGGAACTTTTCAAACACCATTTCAATTCGACGGGTACCACCGGTAGTTCACAGCCATTGCTTTCATCTGGCGACATGAACCATTGGTAGTCCACGCCTAGTTTTCTCCGTCTGGCGGCGTGGACCACCAGTGGTTCACATATGTTTCTAATTATACTTTTAAAAGTATACTTTAAATTGGATAACTGGAAAGAAGTTAAACAATAATATACACTGGTAATTAAACAAATTATTTTTCACAATAGGTGTTGTGATAAACTAAACGCAAGCCACTAATAACATAAATAAGCAGTGAGTCAAACGAATGCCGCCAGAAGAATAAACAATTTATCGTCTCCTGCTCGCCCATCAGATAGACATCGAAAAAGTACGCTGAGTTGAACGTGTTAAACTTGATACTTTAAGTAATTGGACATTTCATACTTAATGACCTAATATTACGGAAGGTACGAAAGGTCATGGTTCAGGCAGAACCTGACGACACCAGCGAGGTAACAAAAACGGCGATTCGCTCGCCTGTTATTGTTTTGGATAACGCGTCCGAACGCCAGCAACTTTGCCAATGACGTCATAATCCTCTGTTTTCGTTCCGCGGTAGCCGTTCAACGATAAAAAACGGCTCGACGATCCGTCCCATCAGCCTTCGACTTCCACCACCAAGGAGGATTTGTAATAGTTTGAAAAGCCGCTCACGCACCCCAGCACGAGCAAGTTTGAAATTCATCCCCACCAACATGGAAATCGTATTCAATCGACCGCATAAATATGCGACTTATAAACGTTGTTATTCCAACAACGCCTTTGGCTTTGTTATCACGGATCGTCAAGAGCACTGTGTTGCGAACAATTTTACGAATTTCTTTTGCATATCGAATCCATATCAGAGTTTAAAATTGTTGATTTCCCGTTGCATACATTTTTTTATATGTAAGAAAAAAAATTCGGACTACGGAGGGTTAACGACATAAAGGGTGACTAATGGGAATGTGTTAAAAGTAGATAGTTCTTACTTCGTAACAAATAGGCCAAATAAAATGAATTAAACGCCATTTTGTAGAGAAAACTTGTCAA
>JAITYT010000458.1:1143021-1154556 GCA_025433975.1 Liostenogaster flavolineata
TAAAAATTGTTCTAAATGTTAAAAAAAAAGAAAATCGGTTGGCGACAGATGCGGTGAATAAGCTAAATACTGCAAAATTTCATATTTTAATTCATTTAATTTCGCAATTGTTTTGTGCGATGTGTGCAACCGAGCGTTGTCGTGGAGAAGTATTGGGCCATACTGATTATCAAGTGATGGGCGTAAAATTTTCAATCTTTCATGCATTTCATCAATGTACTAGCAATACTTTTCGGCTGTAATTGTCTGCCCAGTTCGAAGATAACATAAGATTTTCGATATCTTTTTATAGATAAGATTTTGAACAATCAAAGAAATGTACATTGTTCACGTGATAAGAAATAAATATTAATTTTGTGCATGCGTTACGATATGTAATTACGTACGTCAAGATTTTGTTCCAAGAACATCAAGAAACTTCATAACAACGATGGGTTCTTTTTTTGTAACGAGCATAGGAGAAATTAGTTTGTGGAAGCCGATACGTACGCATTGATGTACGCAAGAAATAATTATCATCGTGGTCATTAAACTCGATATTAATTCGCCCAAAATCCAGGAAAAATGATTATTTTTTTCTGGGAATGGCACAGTATGCAACAATTTTTTTTTCTCTCTGTCTTTATCTTCTTTTTTTTCCTTTCGCTCTGGCTCACATAGTTTCTCCCATTTCTTTACAAAAAATCGTTGCAAATTAAAATGAAAGACTGAAAGCACGTTGAGACAATACCCGGGTTTGTCCAGTCGCAAAGCTACACTTTTATTCGATCGATTTTCATCACGATCAATAAATGTGGAGCGAGAACCGATACATCCGACAGCGCAGAAACACTAGCCAATTATTCGAATTAATGAGATCGCGGCCATCGCGTGGATTCGGATTGTGCGGTTATTGACATAGCTTTCGCCTCCCCCGTCATCCTCATCATCCTATGATAGGTTTGAATTCGTAATACGGAATCAACGTTATTTATTTAAATTGTAGCAACAGAACGGCTATAAATCCGATCATTCGATCGATATTTCATGAAATTAATCGTGCAATAATTAATCACCAGTGCTTTATCAACCAGAAAAAATTTAATCGTGCTTCCAAAATCTTTTCCCTTCTACTCTATCTTTTCTCTCGTAACTTTGATGAAGTTCAATTTTTTCCGTATAATTTATCCGCAGAATCAAACAATACACTTTTGTATAGTTTAACTAAAGTATCGAAACAAGAATTATGTAGTGAAAGAGAAGAAATCAAGTTATTTCTCAAAGATTGTTCTGACAGTTTCTAAATTAAAGAAACTAATACATTTTCGATACATTAATTAATATTTACAATATAATTTTTCATCGTTATTAACCACCCTTTCGCGTATACTCGTATATCGAGTCAAAAGATTCACTTGATATGGCATTGTTTGACGGTACATTTGGATAGACCTAATATTTTAAAAAACACTTTTGTGCGTTTTTTCCACCTCTATCTCGCTAGTCGACCATATAATTTTCCGCGAAAATGTTCGAACGATTTTACGACAGCGCTGAAATTTTTAAGACGATGGAGGCATGCTGTGCACGTCTACATTCCTATAGCTTTCGCAAATTCCCTCGAATCGAGCTCGAGTGTTTGCGCTTTCCTGTAGGTACTAACCCAGAGAAAGAGCGAACCGTCGTCGTTGCTAGTCGAATCGATATTCGATCGGCGGTTCCGTCGGTTTGCCACGAGGCATTGTACGCGTTTTCATTTTTCCAGCCTCGAAGGATTGGGCTTCCATACGTGAAAGCCTTCAAAGATATCGCGCACCATGGTTAAAAATCCAGGCACTGCCGTACCATGCGATATAATATGTTAAATAAATAACGAAATATTACGCACTATGAAACGTGCAATTAATAAAAATTAATAAAAATAATAAAAATAGCCGCTTTGGGACAATAAATTGTTTACACACGCACACTGCTGACATATATAAACAAGATAAATGGTCCAGGTATCAGGCATAATCATAATGTTATTTCTAATACCTCTCTCTTAACTCAAGATATAACTATAAAACCGTTAGAGGAACTTTCTAGTACTTGCGCTATAAAATATAATAAAAGTGTAGATTGGTCCCAATTTTCTTGTCGGCAGTGTATGTATAACGTATCCATCCGATTGATTTTAACTCGAGGCGAATTTTATAAAATAATTCGCGTAAAACCAAGTAATGGAACGTATCTTAAACTGTGTACTCCATTATAGAACGATCGATATTTTAATTTACGAGCGATATCCGTTTGTTAACGAGTATGCTGTTTGCACGTGAAACGTATTTCCACATGAATCGATCGGAAGGGGAAGAGGAAAGAACAACAATGGAAGTGAAAAAATAAGCTCGGAGAAATTCCTGATGTATTTTTCGATGTTTGTTTTCGGACATTGCGATACGCATCAACGATGGCGTATCGAAATTCTCGATACGCGAATAATGTAAATAAATGAATAATTCACGCAAAATTACTCGTATATTCGATATATATTTTGTCTTGTTATCTCAGTTATTACGATAGTGACATTATATAATATTTTTAAAATAAATTTAAATATTTTTTACTTTGCGTATACTTGTTATAATTATATTATAAATAAAATTACTATAAATTATTTTAAAAATCCTATTTTAATTGGACAAAGAAGAGCGTCACCCGCTTACGGGCGATGTGGCCCCTACGGAAACATAGCCCGAATACGGATGACGACGTGGTCAACGATTTTTAATGTTCAAATCACCTGACAATTTTAATCTGTAACAAGTTTGATGTGACAATTTTATTCACGCGGAAGAAAAAACTGGTTTTAACCTTATAAAATCGCTATCAGGTTGAATACACATTTCTTCTCGATTGTACTCAATCGAAGTATCCAAAAAATAAACTTAAAACATGCTAAAAACAGTAAGAGAAAAAATCGATTGCTAGAATCAATAAAATACTTACTAGCGCAAATGTGAGATCCGCCGTCATCTTTCAGAGGATTCAATCGTAGATCGAGATGCTTCAGAGTCGTCCAGTCTCTCTTTGACAATCCGTAGACGATTCCTGCTGCCCCGCTACTGCCTATACCGTTGTTGGCCAAACGTAAAACAGTCAGATTCGGATGAATCGATAAGAACTGTGCCACTGCATGAGCACCAATGTCGGCCAATTTGCAGTGCGAAAGGTCCAATTCCTGGAGCTGCATTTAAGAAAGTAACTTTCAGACCACGCCACTCATTTATCAAACCTTCGGGGAAGATAATTACTTCGAAACTGAATTTTTGGATGTATTTTCATACATCAATATTTTGAAACATCGAATCTGATTCCAAAATTCAAAAAGCTATCAGAATTTTAGCCTTGATAGTAGAACAATTCAGTGTTCGCCTATCCTCTTTTATCTTTGGTATCGTAAAAGGAACTTGTTTTAATTCATGACGAAAGACAAATTTAAAATATTGATGAAATGTTTTCGATTCTTTGTCAAGAAATCGTCGAATCAACATGTACGTAACAAGCACAAGATAAAATTACGTACGTTCGAGGTTCAAGGACACAGTATAGGTTACACAAACCCGATGAATTAATCAATAAATTAAATGTACCGCGAATGTTTCCATCGGTTTGCTCGTATATATAATATTTTCCAAAAAAAGCATAGAAAGTTAGCGTGTTAGGGTACCGACACTGCTGTTCTTCACCAGCCCTTGAAGTAGCGCAGCTGCTCGTGGTTGATCCAAGTTGCTGCGCGTCAAGCTGAACTTCTTGAGCAACTGGCAAGCCTCGAGTCCTTTGCCAAGATCGACGCAGTCGCGGATTGAAAATCTTCGGAAAAGGAATTTTGTTCATTTTATTCGATAGCAAAATTCCAATCGCTCGAACGCAGAACGTCACAATTTTTACGGCGTCTTCATCACGGAACTTATCACGAATTTTTGACTTACTCGAAGTCTCGCCATTCGAAACCATCGTTCATGTAGACCATGCCAAAGTTTAATGAAATCTCGATCAGCCATGGTAGTCCTGACAATATGATCGACATCGGTATGTGCTCGACAAAATCCTCCTCTGTCTTGCATGCGTCTTCGATATGTGGCATCGTCGATTTCGAAGGCTTCCTGAAAATGAAAGGTTTTAGTGTCCTTTTGTCGTTTATCTTTGTGGAACGTGTCATTATTGACGATTTTTAACTCTTTGAGCGCTGTGAACGCATATATAGGTTCTCACACAGCCATTATATTTGGATTACGAACGCATATATGGATTTTCACGCAACCGCTTACCTCTTAGATCTCGCTAAGTGTTCTTCCCAAAAGTGCTAGTAATAAAACTGAAACATTGGCCTATGTATTGAACCCTAATTCAAGATCTACCACACAACACAAAATTATTAAATTTTCAATTTAAAAGTTACTATTTTTTATATCTATCATGTTATTATTGCTTAATGAAATAAATGGTTCTGTTAAGGTTTTTGCTCTGCTCAAATTATTTCAGTTACAATCAACATATTTCCCAATAAAATTTCAGTCAGCTCAGCGTGCGCTTCGTCGTAAATAGTGGCCAAGCCATGGCGCGTGCTTAACTTCGCATAGCTCAGCGCTCAAAGCGCAATAACCCTTTACATTTTAATAACCCATTTAATTTGGATATTTTTTTTGGACCCACTAATTGTAAACAATGAACACTTTTTCTAAGCCGCTATAGAATTACGGTATTCGCAGCTGCAATATTTTAATGGATGAATAAAGATTATCAACAAGGTAATCTACGATGTGAAATTACCATAGTACAGTCATCCTTTATAAGCGTGCTTAGTGATATACCAAAAGAGTGTTCGGCTCGAATATTCCGATTCGATTTAGCGTATGAAACGTGGAATGTTTGATCTATCCATTTGTCGCAACTTTAATTAAAATTCCACTATCCCTTTTTTTTGAACGACCGCGCCACTAGTCCGATTTTATTCTGATTTTTAACGTCCGTGTCTTCTTTTCACTTCTTCCTCAACCTTCCTTTTTCGTGTATGTATTATATGATTTAATTTACTAATCACTTCAGCATTTAAAAATAGATATCAAGGAGGTAATTATATCTCCCAGAAAAAAGGCATAGTAAGTAAACTTGCATTCCTCAAACCAATTTCGATGAAAGATTGGAACTGAATTTTCCTGCCTTTTATATATACAAATTACATACGTATTATAAGTACGTATATATTGCATACTACATAAATTCTTAAACGTTGCGTTTTCCCCTATACGAGGCTAGCCAAAAGTCATTCGCTCTCTTTCTGAACTCGTCGTAATTACGGCGGCCTATTACTCTGTAGAGATTGCAACTCTACAGACAACTCGCAACTGGCTGCGCGATGTTTAAAGGGGCGACCCTTCGTTTTCCTTTCCACCCCTCAATTCTGAAGATTCCTTATTAAGTTGACGCGCGTGCTATTCCGCGTAACGAGGCAACGTACCCCTCGTTATCCGTGCGAAATATTAAACGAGCACTTGAGATTGTCATGCTTTTAGCCCCATTTAAGAATTTATTTCAAATATGAGAGCTGTCATGTGCGAAGTCTCTCGTTTCTTCGAAAAACCACGAAGGAAGATCGTTCCGAATGTCCATTCCGATAGATAACCATAAATCTTTTAAGAGAATCTCTTAAGTAGATATGGAACCAATTAGTTCGAATGATAACTTTTTAAAGTTCATCGAAATACTTCGAAAGAAACAGTCAAATAGCTCCTTTATTTCTGTTAAAGAATGGAATTTTGTTCCATGCAGAACTCCTTGAATAGTAACATTTTTAATCGAATTTAATTTCGATCAAATTCGTAGAACATTAGTGTTGAAACTGAACTTTACTGTAGTAAGAGATACGTGAGATAATCTGAATATCTCCAAAATAATTTATTTTTTAAAAAATTAAAAGAAAATTATTACATTTTAAACAAGAGATAAAATGTCGGGCAGCTTGAACACACATCGAAGTCCACAGATTTGGTGACCGCAAGAAGCCACGTGGCTCGTAACACTTTGACTTTTTACGACATCGATTCGACGAATGATGTTTTTACTGTTTCGATTTAACATTCAGAGTGCTAAAATATTGAAAAATGCCCCAAATTTTTCATTAGATATGTATATCTTACGTGAGAAAGTAAAATCGATGCCAAAAGTTGGGTGACGCAAATTTCTTGAACTGTTATGTGTCACCAAAATATGGGTGACATGTCAGTCAACGTGTTAAATGGAAAATTATGAAGTGTCGCATCGACTACACTCGAAACTAAATAAAGCTAGCTTGGAGTGGTTAACACGCTGACCACTACGTTGGTCACATGTGACCACAGATTGTTTTGTCTATCAGAGACCGGAGTGTCTCAAAAAGTGATATTTATAATTGTAAAAATAAGATAAACAGTATCAGCCCACAAATTTTAAATATAATAGCTAATTAGAGAATGATAACCTGCACAATTAATGCCGCATGGATAAGTGAAGCATTATAGTTAAACCAGAAGAGGTAAGAATTGAAAATCGTCTTAAAATATAACAAAAATTGAAAACTGAAAAGTAAAAAACAGCAAGGCTTGTACAATTATTCGATCAACGCTAGACGATACAACATTCGATCAGATATGTGGAATTTCTCCGTGATATAATCTATGAAGATCTACGAGGAATAAGACCAAATCGCGCTTCTCATATATACACGTTAATGAGATTGGAATAGCGGACTGGTTCAAAGATATCGGTGAAGACGGTTCCAAGGAAATACCTGAAGATCGATATATTCCTAATGCGATCGTGGAAAATGGCAGTTGTCTGATCAAAGGGTTGCGATTTTTCAAGAAAATGTTTTTTTTTAAATAACCAATGAAGAAAAACCTTATTAGACTCCTGAATAAATTAATTAAACAAATCTGGTCGGACGCGATGCTGACCATCCAGGTACAACTTAATCCTTAGATCTACGTGGAGCTGACGGTCTATTTTTGAACCTATTGATATCATCAGAGTTATACGATGATTCTACAATCTTAATACAAACTCCTTTTCAGGAACTTGGAAATCCTGCTTTACAATCTACCTGTCAGTTTTAATGTAAACTAAAATTACATCGAAATAGGATAGAATTAGGATATCCTTTACTTATATCACTATTACTCACTTGAAAGTTCGAGCGCTTTAGTAGTTATTACTCATTCGAAAGACTTTACGAACCAACTCTCTCATTTCTCTTGGAAATACCTAACGAACTAATTAGTTTGAATGAGCGCGGCGTCGTGCCAAAATCCAAGTTGTTAGAAGTCAAGAAAATGTATTCGCGCCTTTTTCTATCTATGTGCGTATGATCGGTCATGTCGTTAACACTTTTCCGACCGGTAGGGGTTCAACATCATATGGACTTCTCACCGGCCACTCGGCCACAGATCTCCCTGGCACCGGCTCTGTTTCGGCTTAGACTGTTGCGCGGGAATATATGCGCTTTTCTTGTACTCAGATAAAATTGTACGCATTCTTTTATTTCTGTTATTATAGAGTTTAATATCAAATTGTTTATTCCCACGGCAATCGATTAATTGGCCATTAGTCGGTGAGCGTTGGTGGCAAAATGCAAATTAATCGACTATCGATCAGTAAAGTGTTAACTGTGATATCAAGTACTTTGTAAAGATAACGCGATGTCGTAGTAGTTTAAAAGGGTTTGGAATTTTTTTATTTAGAAGTTTTTGGAACATATTTAACACATTAACTGCCCAGCCTATTTTGCTTGCTGTTCAAGCTCAGATTCGGTCATCAAGTGGACCGTTCGTCGACGGACAAATCGTAGAAGAACAGAAGCGTTAGAAACCACGATTAGCTCGCCGAAATATCGTCTTGAGGACCGAAGTTTTTAGTCTCACCATCAGTGATAAAGTCTGCGATCAGTTCCTGAGGATCGACCGGGCCTGAACAGAAAGTTTAACGTCGATTTTTAGGGACCGGCATGGCGTTTAACGTGTTAACCATCCTCTAACGTTGATACCATTGTCGAGCTTCTAACGTTGGTCGAAACTTCTACAATAAAATGTGGAGCAGAGAGGAAACGAAAAGATAAAAACGACAAGGAATTATGACTTACTTGGTTGATTTTAAAGCACGTAATCTTAACGACTGCACGTAATGTTTCACAAGATTAATGAGTTTTGTGCATTCCTCTTCCTGCGACTCGAAATACGACGGTTCAAAATCCTCCAGATATTCGGCGAAGTAACGCTCGCAGTAGAGCTGCCTCCAGGAATTGCCATGTTCTTTCGGCGAATTGTACAACCATCTAAGAACACAGGCCAATCGTAAAGATAAATAAGGTGTGAAATGAAAAGAAGAGAGAAATAAAGAGAGGAACGCATGAAAGGGTATGGCAGAATCTCTTCATTTCAAAAAAATTTGCAATCAATATGCTGAAAAATATTAAGATTTTGTTCGAGAAAAGTTTTGCTAATTAAACGGTATAACAAAAATGTTTATTTTAAAAGTAGCTTAACTCCATCTGTGGTAAGAAAACACATATTATTCATTTAATAATTGCTATTATTTTAATAAGAATTGTAAATTTAACTCTCTTAGGTACACTTAAGCAGTGTGACACATTGCTATCCTATACGTACATTTTTAATTTCATTCAAACGCAAACTCTAATTCTATCCTGTTACTTCTCTCGACGTATGTTCTGCAAGATAATACATTTCCAGGGTGAATGTCTCTGCAGTTGACACACTTTGCTAGTATGCCCTTAGTCTAAAAGTATGTGCAAATTATATGGTCCCCCCGCACATTTAAGGCAACTCGAGTCTGCAAAGCAGTTTACTGTTGAATATCCCCGTCTTTGACATTAGTGGCATTGTGCCATCTTTCTCTTGCTTGTGAAATAGCACCATCGTATTCTGTTGTACAACAAATCACTAAATTGTTGGTTAATTTAGCTGTCCGTTGGAATCCCTTCGATGGTAGCAATTATGAATGGAGTCTTAGTGCCATTTATCCTATTGATGTTGCACACTTTGAGCTTGTGTTCTTGGATTTCTATCATGATTTCGTTAAACTCTCCTCGTTTACGAGGTGCAATCCTTTCATCACGTACATTCTACGCATTTCACTTTTAAACAATCTTGAACACTTACGAATAACTATATTCTCGTAATAATCATCAATTCTTAAGTAGTTTTGTAATTAAAAGAATGACCGACTCCAAACAACGATCTTAAATGATTTAAAGGAGAAATCGTCCTGCTAATTCGAATAAAATTAGACAAAATCACCTGTCTTTGGCGGCACGCTTCCAATAATGTTCGTTCTCGATCTTCGTTATTGCCAACTCGAAGGGCAAATCAGTCGACAAAATCTCGTAGAGAATGTTTTTATCATTGCAGGTTGGTAATTCTTCGAGAATCGGAAATTTCTCCCAGTTGGACGCAATCACGTATAATGCAAGCAATTTCAGGCTCGGTATTATATCCGCGTCCCATCTGCTATCTTCCGACTTTAAAGTTCGACGTTGTTCATTCGGCAGCAACGCCGTCTCCGCAGAACACCTAGACAAGAATTTGACTCATCCTTTTATCCCTTTCAAGTTACAAGCATAAATGGTATCATAATACAAATTCGAATGGATCTTATTCCATTTGGATGAATGGATGAACAGATTACCCATATGCCTCGAGAATGTAGCTTGGAATTGTGTGAGGGAACCTCATTGTCGATGAATTTTCTTTTTCTTACCTGCAAACAAATTTAGCGTTTTGAGGACCACGAGTTGTAGTAATAAAGATGTAGTAAATAAACAAAACGTCGATTTTTTGTAATTTTGATTTCATCGATAAAAATATTTTTTTCTTTTAATTTTTCTACGATTCTTCTTCTTCAATAACGTAGTGAATTTAATAATGTTTACATTTCACTATTGTAACCACGTTGCTTCCCCGCATGATTTCTTATCGAGGACGATCATTCGAGCGAAAAAATGGAAATGGCATGTTACCCGAATTGCTTTCTATATCCCGATACATATCTCTGCATCGTAACACACTGAAAGTCCGTCTGTACGCTTGGTCAATTCCAGTTGAATACCAGGCAAACGTGGATACGCATGAAACTCAACATGCTTCGTGCCAGAATCTATGATGTACGTACGTATGTACATCCGTATCCAGGAGGCCATTCGGATAACTGATAAGCGCGTGCACGATAGACAAAGTGAAGGAGAAAGAGAAAGGAGAGAGAGAGAGAGAGAGATAATTTCACAATAAGCACATTACAACATTTTTTTTCTTTAATCCGAGCTTAATCTCTCTCTTGTAAATACTAAATAAAAAATTCCAAAAATAAAGTATATGCAAAATCTTTTGTAAAAATTAATCGTTTATTGATTATCAATCGATTATTTGTCTGAATAAAACGAATGCAAGATCGACAAAAACTAATGAGAATCTAAGTAGTACAAATGTCGCGAGCAGCTTTTGCGGCCTTAAAACCTTGATTAACTCGAATAAAAAAAAAACATAAATTCCGGTAGAACAAATCATCCTCTTTCGAACGATTTAAAGCATTATGCCAAAAACATTTAATGACTTGCGGAATGTTAAAATTTAAAAAAGTTTAATTGTCAACGTAATATTAACGATGTATACGCGTCGATTAATACTGATATCGAAACGTATTACCGCAAATTAAATTCATAAAAGCGATGATACGACGACGACGACGACATTTAGGCATGAGTAATCAACGAAACGACTTCTCTTATCTCTCGAACGTAAATTTTCAGGAGTGCCCGGAGGGCGTGGTGCACGAGGACTCATTCAAGGATATCTACGCGAAGTTCTTTCCGCATGGCAGTGAGTTCCAATATTATGTGAGATATCGTTTTTTTCGTAATAAGTTATTGGCGACTTTCTCTCCCCTCTTATTACGAATTCCAGACTCCAGCCTTTACGCCCACTACGTTTTCAAGGCGTTCGACGTTAACTGCAACGGAGCCATCAGCTTCAGGGTAAATAATGAACAGTTTTTAATTGTTTCTATTGGATTCTGCTGACTTTTCTTCGTTCTTTTGAAAGTCGAAGAGTTTTTTTCGTCATCCGATAGATCGACCAATCTATCAGGCCAAATTGTAACACAAAGCAGCAAGACACCATGATAGAATATTTAAAAGAAACACTATCACATCTGATAAGTTCCCGTGCCATGTTAAAATTCAGCAAAACAGTCAGTAATGGTCGATATTCCTGGTGCAGAAACCGGATAACATTAATCGAGTCAAGCTTTCGTTTCAACGTGTTTTTCCCCATCAAAAAGCAATGTTTTATCAACACACGAAATTCTTTTGTTTCACTAAAACTACTGTAACTGTTGAACCGAACGTTAGATCGTCATGAAATTTTTACAGCTATTTTTTGAAGGTTAATAATTTCCAAAAAAAAATTAATTTTGTATTCGTGGCGCCATCTGTCTGTCAGACCGGAAACTTATCAGCCGATGTGT
>JAITYT010000458.1:1164412-1174412 GCA_025433975.1 Liostenogaster flavolineata
CTTTGCTTATGATACACTATATATATTACGATATACTCGCCCCTCTAATTCGTAATCCTTCAAATACTGTACAACGTAGCTTCGTCTTGAATCCCGTTACCATGGTAATAAGCATTAAGGTAATCGTAAGTTATCTAACGCGTTGATTTTCCCTGCGCTCGTGCGTCACAAACGCAAGATGCATCTTTGTATATACTTTCAGCCGCATCCTTGCGTTATTTTATGAAAAGAAAGCCGTCTAACGCATTAATAACTTTGCATCTCTAAGGAAAATTGTAGAAAATCTACATTGCTATCGATTCGACACGAAACTAATAATAAAAACCAGGAAGTAGTCAACGCATTGAATAGATAGATCGCTCGATAATCATTCTTTTCGGTAAAGAAAATTCATCGATGACGTTTCACAATCGTTTACTACGATATCGAATCAATCAGTTAGCAATCGAACCTATCGATATTTAAAATGGAAGATAAAATGTTGACGCTTTCGCTTTGAACGCTTTTTCCAAAAGCATGTACAAACGATAAATAGTTTTTCTTTCTTTTCATCGATTTTGAACAAAACGATGCGTCATTTCGTTAGATTATTTTTTCGTACCTTCATGCACGCTGTCTTCTCTTCCTTACTCTTAAGCTGACTTCGTTCTTCGTCCGCTCGCCTACCTGTCCAATCGTCGTTCCGTTCGAGTCCTCGTTGTTCTCTCAATTGATGAACGTCATTACCTTAGTGTCTTAAAGGGGGATCAAGAAAAAATACTGGAAAAGCTACGCGCGTTGCTAGACTACCGTATACGCGCATTTCCATAACAACGAGTAAATACAATAGCATCGAAAATAACGACAGTATTAGCGCGCGTAGCGCTTGCGTATCCGAAGAATATTTTGCGAGACACGTAATATTAGACATGTAATATGGAGGTGAGAATGAGGAAAGACCGGCAAGGCGGAAAAAAAGAACAATAGCGATACGTGAAATTCCAAATTCGGATAGATTCTTTCGAGCTACGAATCGAATTATTCCTTCGATTCGACGAGTGACTCGAGACACTTTCTATTAAAACGTATTTTAATTCCGTGTCTCTTTGCGTTAGACAAATTTTTTAAAGACAATCTCACGACAAAACCCGAGCTCCAAGTGACCAATAACACGCTAATAATATTGCTCGACATTTTTTTTACTTGATAAAATATTATAATTTCACGAAATGTCTACTAAAAGTTCATGAAAGAAAAAAGAAGAGAACAAACTTTAAGACGACTCACGATTCACTGAAGGAACAATCGTTATTTCTTAAAAGAATAAATAGCGTTCGTGCACGGCGTTACCTTATAGAGAGACAGTTATACTGCAAGTGTGTGTGCATGTTTGTATGAATAGATGTATGTATGCATGTACGTATGTATATAATCGTACGAAAATTGAAGAAATTTAATTTAGAGCTGCGGGAATCGTGGCAAATAATTGTTTAAGTCGCAAGCTCGACGAAAGAAGAGTTTAGAATCTAAACGCAATAATAATAATTATTATAATATTATTATAATAATAATTATAATGATATTAGTGTTTATATTGATATTAGAATAACGATAAGGATAAAAACAATAACAATAATAATAATCCTAAGAAGAGGAAGAATAACAATAATAGTAGTAATAATAATAAGGATAAGAATAATAATTTTGCTAAATCTTAGTAAATGCTGCATCTGCTTTTCAAGTTCACTGCAATCGTACAAATGGCATTCCATACGGTTGACAATTGAAACATTATTTTTTTGTAATCGTTCGTTCGTTCTTTCGCTCCATTTTCTCACGAATATTAAACTACCTCTTTTGACCCGTAGCGAGCTTTTACCACGCTACTTTTTATCGATGCGATAACCCAAAGGAAAGAAAGAAATACGCACCAAGCATGTAATAATAGTGCAACGTAATGTTAAAAACAAGAATCTCAAGTCCGTGTGTTGGAATTCGTAAATACGTATTGTATCGTACATTGTTGACTCGTAATTGAAGGAAGAAAAAGGAAAGATGGAAAGAAAGAAGGGAAAAAAACTAAAGAAAACTTCCTGACACGAATTCTCCTCCTTGGAAATGCAGTGTTTCGTTACAAATATCCCGTACATATTTATTATAAAGTCTTCTTATAATTTATCGATTACGAGTTTCAAACGAATATCCTCGAAAGAATTTCCGAAGGTATTTCACGTGGTAAATGAAATCTTCGTGGAGCACCAACAAGAAAAAAAGAACAAGAAAGTCCCTTCCTCCTCGCATCCATTAATCGAACGATAAGAAGACGACAAATTTGTAAAAACTAAAGCGTCATAACGTAGAAATTAGTCCACGGTATAAAACAGGAAGGTCGTAAACCGTCGTTGACTTACAAGTGCGTCCACCATACTACTTATGTATAATGCTCCAACGTCTCCAGAAAAATGCATATTTTCCTTAGAACTTGCACGTAGGATTGTCGGTCGTATTTGAAAATTTCAAGGAGGAGATATTGATCGATCGAAATTCTGACGAGACAGTGTCAGTGTCAATTATCAGTATATTCAGATAACATAGCGATCAATGACGATAAAAAAGCGGTTTTTCCTCGAAGACGCCGATTGTAACATCGAAACATGTTTAAGACGCGCGACAATTCTACTTGCATGGCGACTCACTACGTTCAGGCATCTATTTTACGATCAGGTTTTCAAGGGTGAGCTTCGATCCATGATTAATGATCAATCGTCGAAGAATTTAATTAGTCGAATAATCTCCGGAAAAAGAGGGAAAGAGAGAGAGAGAGAGAGAGAGAAACTTTAGTCAATTCTTTAATAATAGCGAAAGAAAGGTAAAATTAAATTTTCATCATTAAAATTACGAGGCTTTAATAAGCGATAAAATTAATTGTATTACGACTAGATGTACTATTACGATAATTGTTAATCGAGAAACTGTCTTTTTAGTATACCTCGGCGTAAGTGCAAAATCGCGACGATTATGATCAATTTCGAGATAAAAAACGTCATCGTGGCGCATGAGACGAAGATAGTAGGGAGAATGGAACTAGCAGGATTTTAATACCGCCGATCTAATAACGCTAGGAGAAAAAATCACTACTAAGCTCATTGTTTATCGAACAATGAAAACAATATATCGGTATAATTGTAATATATTGGACAATTGTTAAGCTTCGAGGCACTTTTTTATGGTAAAAATTAATATTATAGTTACAGTCGATCCGATCGAACTTTCTGTCCCCGAAGCGCGATAGATACTCTAGCGATCGTTCAAAGCGCATTGATCATATTGCCTCATACTGCCAACTTTATGTGAATCACTGATAGAATTAGCGAATCGAATAGAGATGTAATGAATATAGGGAAAAAATATGCCGTACAGATATACATTAATAAATAATATTCGCGACCGTTGTTACGTAATTACTTTCGATATTCTCTGATTAGTTCATTGTTCTCGTAACGTACGTTTTCGGTAAACGATTGGAAGATAGTCAAATAATCTGTTTTATCGTTCTATGTTAGAAAATCACACACTGGCACTCGTCGACTTTTAATGTTACTATGTAGTTTGTAATCCGATAACGTCGAGATTCAAAACGGAATGTCTATACAGGATTATTAATTATAGGACTCTTAGAGACGCCATAGATCGTTGATTGATTTAAGATGCAACTTCGACTTTTTGTAATAGAACACCAAACGACACGTTTTTAATGACTAAGCTTGTAAACGAAAGAAAATGGTCGTTTTTTCCATACCACTGGTCTATTTTATACGAATTTCAATAACCGACGCAGCAAGTACTCTTTTCTTAAAAGCTCTCAAACAAAATTGTATATTTTATGCGATTACCTCCTATTATATTTGCACTTTAGAGCAATCCAAAAGTTGAAGTGAATTCGTAGTTTCGCATTATTACCGAGATTCGAGGGGGAAAAAATGAAAAATTACGATAAGCAAAATATCATAATGTTGTAAAGTTTACGGATATGAAGTTAAGTACTGTAAACTTTCCAACGAAAATATCATTGTAATTGTTAGCAGTTTTCCACGTTGAGTGGCAATATCAATAAATGTTAAATATAATTCAAATGCGGTTTCCTTCCTTTATCATTATCAAATTAAACTAGTGACTTTATCATATTGCGATCGCTTATCACTGGTTGTAATGACGAACACTTCTGCACAAATACAAATTTGATATATTTATCGATTTATAATGCTTATACACGATTTATTTTTTAATATATAAAATACACGTACCAAAAAATACATAAAATGCGCATCGTTTTTAAATTTAAAATCCGCTGCGAATGGTATTACAGCCATTTGGATGTTTCGAAAGACTTCACGCCTTCCGCTCTAAGGCGATTAAGCATCGGTCGATATATATCTGGAGTAAATGGAAGTACCATCCCTCTTTGCTGAATTTCTCCTAAAAATCATTTCTCTCAATATTTAACATGAGATCGACGTGTCATAAAGACACGTTTTTAATCGTTTGCAAATCATATATCGTCGTCGATTATTAATTTATAAAATCTCACCGTCTAAAATCATTTTTACAGCGATAGCAGCAGGATATCCAACAGTACGAGCCATAGCAGAGTGCCCCGACACATCTCCATACATTACCAAATTTATACCTCTAGCCTCTCTTCTATTGTCCGGCCATGATATACCGATATCGTGTCTCAGTATAACAAGGTCGCGCTCGTTCTTTTCATAGCAAAGTTTCTTCGAGAGATAATGCGCGAGAGTGTCTAACGGTGTATTTAGCTTCAAAACCAAATCTTCTTGTAATAAGCCAAGGTCTACGATAGCTTGGACACGTTCCTCGGAATTAACTCTTTCTGCTATTTTTCGTTTAAGATTTTCGTAAAATATATTGTCGTTTACGAGGCCCAATAAATGGCACACGAACGCTCTCTGAAACGGAGGAAAACAAAACGAAAGTGAGCGTAACAGAATATTCATATGAATCTTCTATAAAATACGTACCCAGGTAATGTCGGGTCCATTGGGATGCAAAATTGGATGAGGATTAGGATCGATAAATCCAAGGAATTGCAAAGCTTGTATCGTATCCGAGAAACCTTTGAATCTCAATGTACCTCGGAGTACGGTATTTGCACCTTGAATCCCATACAAATCTCGATATTTAATGCTGTCACGATTAGGAAAGCCTTCGAGTGCAAATCCTGGGAGAAAATCTAATTCCTGTACAGCCGACATTAAATCACCACCGCCGGATATTTCAACTTCCTATAAAACAATAATATAAAACTCGATAATATTAACATAAAAAGAAAAGGTAAAAAATACGAAAAAATTTTGTTTCGATTACTTGACCATCGCGATGGTACTTCGCGGGTGATAGGGTGTTTAACAAAGCTCCCTTAGGGGACCAACTAAATTTATATCGCAGAGGGTTGCAAGAACATTCCGGAGCAGGTAACCCACCGCACCACGATACGAAAGATTCTATTTTTCCACCTGCTTGGCGCACGTCTTCAAAACATTCGAGGGCCAATAAATGATCTATGCCAGGATCTAAGCCTACTTCGTTAAGAATCGTGACTCCTGCTGCTTCGGCTCTAAAATAAATGAATTTATTAAAGCTACGTGAATGGATGCATTAAACATGCGTTATAGATATTATACTTTCATTCGCTGTATGAGACAAAGAACTCACTCATAATGAAGTGACTTAACATCCTCGTTCATATAACTTGCCGTTACTAAGTGAGTCTTAGTTTCAATGCATGCCTTTGCGATAAGATGATGAAGAGAATATGGCAAAAGAGAAACAACTACATCCGCTGATCCAACAATATCTTCCAACGTATCTGGACGTTCCAACACATTTAAGAAAACTGGTTCGACACCCGGAAATCGACTTGCTAGCGCATCCGCTTCGTCTTTTAATTGGGATACTACTACGATCTTTACGTTGCTATCCCTGTGCAGATATTCGACCACTGGTGCAGAAACATATCCTGCACCTAATACCACAACCTGCAAGTATTCAATTTACAGAACAGCGACCTTATAATAATACAATAAATAAATGTACCCGAAATCAATTATTATTTATTTCAGTTGCTATTTATTTCAACTTCAGCGAAAATGTTTCAATCGCGTACGACTGACACGAAAGTCAGTGTATTAACTTTCTAACTGTTTAATTTTGTTAAGAAAAACTTTTTCTGTCTGTTTAATTATTTTTCAGCGAAGATGAGTATACTTGACGAAAACAGAGTAAAATTTTTATGCTGTAAAATTAACTAATTATGGCCAAAAAATCAAGCGTTCTCTTGATTTTTTAGAAAATGTAAATTTTTATTCGTTGTTAACAAAGAAAATGTATTTCATTGATAAAATATATGCCATATAAAGATAAAATTATAGCATTATAGAAAGAAAAACAAAAACAATATGAGACCAAATGAATTTCAAGAAATTTTAATTACAAAACTAAAAATACGGGGCTTTACGGCCGCGTGCGCAGCCGTAACAACAAGCTATTGTAAATAAATAACTAAAGTTGCCAGACCAACAGAATATTCTTAAATGTAGATTTTCTTATTATCTCTTTATTTGCCCTTCTTCGAGAAAAAAAAATTACAGTTGATTCGTGGATTTATAATACGAATGTAATTTTTTTTTATCTTCATATCAAATATACTCGACATAAACAGTTAAAGAGTTAAAGAAATGATTCGTTTTACCGTTTTATTTTGAGTTTCTCCATTGTCTGCTTTATGTTTACTTCGATGATTCAAGGAACGAAGTTCTTGAATGTATGCAAAGTTTGGCGTTAATTCTCCATTCGAAGCGATAATAGCTCCATGCACGGCAGGAATAAAATTGTGTTCTTCCAATGGTCTTTTCGCATCCGAGCGAATGATGTCCAAAGCGTACGGATATAGAAGATTACCAAAAAAGTCTGTTGATTCCTTTGGAAGTTGCGTTGGCATATTATCAATTGAACACACTAATACGCCAGGACCTTTAAAAGATTTAGTGTCCTTATTGCGATCGGCGTCATACAAGCAAAATGGGGTGTCGATTGTGGTACACTCATTCATAAATCTGCATAATTAACAAGATGCATATTGGTACAAAACTAATCATTATAATTCTGTAAAATTTATTTGATAGAAAAATTGCTAATAAATTTTCAGAATCCTTTCTCTTAGATAGTCGTAATAATCATCGTAATATATAATAGTTAATATTAATGTAATACAATTACAATAGAAATAATTGTAATCTTCTATTTTTAACAGGAAAGTAAATATCATGCATCTTACTCTATGCTACCACCGGGATCAGCAGATATGTCACAAATTGCCAACATTCTGTGAGGTAAAGCTGGTGCACCAACACTGATAGGAAGCCAAGGAGTATGTGCAGGTCTTAATAAATATTTTGCATCAGGAATAGTTAATAATTTCGGAGAATCTACTGCCCAGTAGATGCCATTAATTATTACAGAGGCATAGGGTGCAATTTTTTTACTAAAAGTGGAAATGTATCTTTCTGGATGTTTAACGTATTCTTCAGGGTCAAAACCACTGTCTTCTTTCCTTTCTAGGTGATGTCTTCGTCTTACTTCACAACTATATATTTTAGTCGTATCTAAATAATTGAAATTATTTATTAGATTCATAAAAAAAGGGAAATTAATTGAAATTTTCATTATTTTAAACTTACCACCATGCTCTGAAACTTTTCTTAACATTTCTGGTGGTACGTACTCATGCGGTAGTTCTTGAAAAACTTCTTGACCTCCTTGACTAACATTACCACTTCCAGTAAAAACAAAAGTAAGTGGTCCAATAGATTTAGGCATAGCACCTAATGCTATTTCATAACCAGCACCTCTTATGGCTTGACGTGCCATGGCTGAATCCCTGTAATTATGCGCAGGCCCTATATGCTAATCAAAAGATTATATTTAATCCTGCAGCCATCTATAATAAATGTGTATTATGTTAAACTGGTAAAACATACCATAAATGGAGTATGATGTCCCAAGGCTAACAATCTAAGTCCCAATCCATGAAGTATATTAACCATACCTGCAACTCCTGCATACTTTCCAAATGCAACTACTCTATGTCCATTATCATCTGTTAATTTTTCATAATCCAAAAGACGTATATTTTTTTCCAGGATGCCATCCAAAAGTGGCATATTGGACTCCTGAGCTTTGATAGTATGTGAAAAGAAACAGTATGTTTTATTAGGTATCAACTGATCCACTGGTACTTGTTTTACTCCAAAAATAACAGAAGCAGAACTGATGTCCTCTTGTAACGAAGCACCTGCTGCTTGATACGATTGTGCAGGATATGCTCGTCTATTACTAGGTTGAACAAGCACTTTCACACCAGCTCTGACCAAGCGACGTACGTTTGATGGTGCTAAAGGTGCTCTTCGTTCCCATACTGATTGATCCTCTCGTCTAATAGCTATCACTTTTCCTTTAAGATTCTAAAAAGCATCTTACTTAATAAGCAATATGCTTTACATATATATTGATTCTGAGTTTGATCATGTTATAATATTTAAATGTATCAATGAATGAATCATCATGTAAAGGCTGACTGCAAAAGAAATTAATCCATATCTTACGCTAATGCAACGGTTGCTTTGAGTCATAAATTGATTTTGATTTAGTAGAAAATGTGAATCACGCATCAATTTAATTAATTGCAATATCCGCATGATATTTTTATTAACGCTTCAATAGAGAGATAAAAATAAGAAATAAAAAGGAATTTTTATTTCTGATAACTTTTAAACACACGCTATAACACTTGCTTCTAAACACGAAATGATCGCATCATTACAACGTCTGTGGAATTACTCTGGACAATACTGCTCTTTGATGTAGTGTTTACTTGTACCGCAAATCATAGCCACCATACTGATATTCTACAGGTTAAATAAGTTAACTGAGAGGTCAAGAAATATTACACAATTATAGATAAACTCGACATTAAACATCTTTACTCTTATCATTATTGTTTGAACTTTCTTGACATAAGATCTATCTACTACGAACTAATAACATATCTACAATCAAATGATGGAAATGTTTCATATTGAAAACATACCAATATATTCTGCCAAACTTTATCTTTTACGATACAGTAGTTTAAAAGTGTTTTATAGAAAATATAATAAATTTATGTGTATTATTATTGTTATTATTATGAACAATTACTTATTCATCATAATTGATGGTATATAACAATTAAAAACGCTAAATTAACGTACATTAATAAAAAATATTAATTTGATTGTGCTTTAATCGATAAATACATCTTATTCTTAATTGTCTGCTTAGTAGGATTAATTTTTTTTAATATTTGAGTCATAATATTAACAAGTTGATCCGATGTAAGACCAGTCTTCTTAGATTTAAATTTCTGCAATAGTTCTGTCGTAGTCATTGGTTTTCGCATAAGGTAACGCCTAACTGCATCCTCGGTAATACCAGATTCACTATAAAAAATCAGAGATGCAATTCATAACAATTCAATTAAACGATATTATATTGCAAAAAAGATAGAAAATTCACCTGGCTCCTGGTATATACGAAGTTACTGGTACTAAATTAAAATTGTCTAATTTCAATTTTTTTGCTTGCGACAAATCTGGTGATCCACATTGTTTTCTTTTTAAAGAATCTGCTGCATTTACAGCAGGTGTTGGAGTCGCTGATCTTGAACTATGGGCACTATTTGATTTTTTATAATCTTTTTCTTTTAATGTATCTGATTCTGATCCAGAATCACTTGAAAAATCACTAGAAGAATCTTTATTAGAAGTGGATTTTTTTGAATCTTTCTTTTTAGATAGCTTCTTCTTTTTCTTTTTATCTTTCTTTTTATCCAAATCCTTATCCTTTTCCTATAAATGTACAAAACAATACAATGTCTTGAGATATTTCATATATATATATA
>JAITYT010000458.1:1214721-1226054 GCA_025433975.1 Liostenogaster flavolineata
CATATTTTCCCAATTTTGTTTTATTTCTGTACTATCTTCAGTTAACATTTGAAATGTATCGAAAGATAGCATTTTTGGACTTATATTGGGTGTCTGTAAAATGGTGTTTAAGGCATTTATACTATTAGGAATATGTGCTTCTAATTTTCTGATAATATCATCAACAAAGTTGGGTGGTACATATGTCGATTCTTGAATGCCTGGTCTAGTACATGCAAAAACATATTTTTATAACGAATAAAAGAAGTGAATTATTGTATTTTTCCTTTTTTGTCAATATTAATTTAAAAAGCCTTACATATATAGAAATTGTTGTTTTGATTGTTTATTATTTAAAGCTCTGTAAATAATTGCTCTTAAATGCCACCTATGATATAAAATAAGTGTAAACAAAACTTGATCGGAAACGCTAGGTATAGAAAATTCAGGAACCATAGGTACATCGACGATAGTATCTGTTGTTACGTAAAATAGATCTTGCAATAAAGTTACTTGAATCGGTAAAGGCAATTTTCTTTCTAATATGTCTAAATTCCATTTTAGATGTGCTGCCACTTTTAATGATAGTATTTTTAATGCAAGATTTTTGTGTGTCCATTTAGATGTTACGCTCAGTTTTGTCTCGTTTGTTTCGGAATCTATTGATTTTATATCATTTTCTTTTTGATCGGAATTAATGGTCATAAATTTTATTATTAAATCCGTGGGCGAAGGATCTGTAAAATAAAAATAAAATTATAAATATCAACTTGTTTTCTTTATCGCTGATTTTGAAAGAAAACTGTAATGCTTACCTGGTGAAGATTTTGACAAGTGTTTATATAGCAATGATGGATTTAGTAAAAATTCAAACCAAAGAATAGTATCGGGTGAAATCGGTACCGTTCCAGGCCTTAATAGATCGACATCCATCTCTGAAAGTAATTTTATCACATTGATTTCATGAAAATCGTACTAGGTTACGTTTCATGTATTGGATATAAATGCTGTTGCGTCAGGTTCTAAATGTTTAATAACTTCGAAATAACTATTTCTCCAAAATGTATCACAAAGTAATGAATTGTTTAGTTGTATTAAGCATAAATTGTGCCACAACTTTATAATTTGAACGAATAAACAGAGAGAGGAGAGAGAGGAATATTATTATTGTATTTGAGCTTCAGCGACAACAACCTCTTGGATCATTGGCCGCATAAGGAATATCAATCGATACAAAATTTGAATGAATATAAAGGCAGATGTTCACGCCATCTATTACAAGACTTGTTATTCAAAGTTAATATCTTCCGGTGGCTTGGTTCAGACGACTCCAACTTTTAAGATTTGATCGCATCTAGCACTGACTTAAAATGGCAGAAAATGGTAATTAGAATTTTTTTTCATATATATTAAAAGTTAATGGATTCTAAATATATAATTTTCAGTTTTCCATTTTAATTATTTAATTTTTCATACATTACGTTCCTAGCATAACGTATTTAACATCGCACATTTCGTGCAACGGTATCGTGGTAAACACGTGCATCTTAGTTTTTCAATAAACGCATCTGAAAGTTTTGGTAAAAACGCTACAAAATGCTTGTATGTTCATAAATGCTTATATATATTGATTGAAATTACAAAAAATTAATTTGTACCATTACGATTAACCTAAACATTTGTTAGAGGTTAAAAGGTATACTGATTTAAACATTTATTAATTATAGAAAAAGACAAGAAGAAGAATAAGAAAAAATCGCTTGGTGAAATTCAAGTAAAAATGAAATGTCAAGTCGAGCCATCCACTATAGATGTAAAACTAGATTGTAAAGATTGGCCTCTTCTATTCAAGGTGTGCATTCCAATGATACGTTTCTTGCATGCTATTATAGTCTACTTACCTGTGATACGTTTGATGTGTTAATTTAATCTTTAAATACTAATTTATACGACAATATAAAATTTTCGTTACATTTGTGAATATAATTTCATTTATGTATTAATTATTTGATTCTAGAATTTTGATAAAATGCTCACCCGAACAAAACACTTTACCCCTTTGACAAGCGGTTCTACTCCGCTTCATCGAACTTTATCCGAATATATAAAATCTGGATGTATCAATCTTGATAAACCTTGTAATCCATCGTCGCACGAAGTTGTAGCATGGATAAAGAGAATTTTAAAGGTAGAAAAAACTGGTCATTCTGGCACATTGGATCCTAAAGTATCAGGTTGCTTAATTGTATGTATAGATAGAGCAACTCGATTAGCAAAATCACAGCAGTCTGCAGGCAAAGAATACATAGCAGTATTCAAGCTTCATTCTGCTCCTGAAAGTATTAAAAAGGTACATATATACTTCTCTATTCAATGATATATGGGAATTTTATAATAGATACGTCTAAATATTCCAATGATTTTTTTCATCAGGTGCAACAAGCATTGGAGAAATTACGAGGTGCGTTGTTTCAAAGACCTCCACTCATATCAGCTGTCAAACGACAACTACGTGTTAGAACAGTATACGATAGTTGGTTTCTTGATTATGATGAAGAACGCAATATGGGAGTATTTCATGTTAGTTGCGAAGCAGGTTCATATATTAGAACTATATGTGTTCATCTTGGACTCTTCTTAGGTACTGGTTGTCAAATGCAAGACTTACGTAGAAATCGTTCTGGTGTTCAATCAGAAAAAGATAGCATGGTCACAATGCATGACATTCTCGATGCCCAGTGGTTGTACGATAATCATGGAGATGAATCTTACCTAAGAAGGGTTATAAAACCTCTGGAGGCACTACTTATTAATCATAAAAGGATAATCGTTAAAGATAGTGCCGTAAGTATCTTTATACTCATTCCGATAATTGATGTAACAAGAAAAGTATATTAATATTGTTACGTAACACACGTTAATAGGTAAATGCAATTTGTTATGGGGCCAAAATAATGCTACCAGGTATCCTGATGTATGACGATGGTATAGAATTGAACCAGGAAATTGTGATTGTGACTAGCAAAGGCGAAGCTATAGCACTTGGTAAATCTATTTTCAAAATAATGTAGTAACGCCATAAAGAACGTATATAACATTATTATAAATACATTGGCATGTAGATAAATTTTTTTTCTACATTTCAATTATTTTAATTATTTCAAATAAGTTTCTTTTCTAAATTTATAATCAGAAATTCTAGTAAAACCTTTTAATAAAAACTGTTTGTATCTATGAGCTACGATAAGTTTTGTATTATTTCGCATTACAAGAACTTTTATTATCTGTAGCTGTAGCATTAATGACATCACCTACGATGACTGCTTGCGATCATGGGGTCGCTGCAAAAATTAAACGTGTTATTATGGAAAGAGATGCATATCCACGAAAATGGGGTTTAGGACCAAAAGCTTCTATAAAAAAACAAATGATAATCGAGGGTAAATTAGATAAACATGGAAAACCGAATGAGAGCACACCTGCTGATTGGTTACAAAATTATGCCGATTACTCTGCAATTGAAATCAAGGTATATTCGTCATATTCTTACCTTTGAAGTTAATTCGAGTAAAGTATAAACGTACTTATTCGAAGCAATGTAAACGTTTTATTAGATAGTTCCTCATTTAAAATTGAGTGATACAATTAATTATTAATGGATATATCTAAAAGACATGCGTGAAAAATTCTTCAAATCGAGGGAAATAAAGCTATTAAACAGTACGTGCGAAATTATGTTATTCGTTGCCTCACCTTTTCAACGACTTAAAAGTGATCAATATCGATACTATTCATGTTTTCTATTCACTTTGAATTTATAGACTGAAAACGATGAAGATGTCGCAAATAAAAAACGAAAATGGGCAGATACCATGCTTGATACAAATTTAACAGATGTTCCCATGAAAGAAGAAACTATGGATTTCGAATTATCGTCACCAAAAGATAAAAAAAGAGAAAAAAAAGAGAAGAAAAAGAAAAAAAAGAAAGAAAAAGAAGAAAAGGAAAATCCAAACGATTCGATATTAATGGAAAATGAAACAGGGGTAAAAAAAGATTAATTATTATACAATCTTTATTGTGTTGTGTGGTGTCACTCTAAACGCCATAGTGTTAAATAATGATGATTTTTATATATTAAACAGATTTTAATATTTATTATAGAAAGAGCAAGAACCGGAAGAGAAGAAGAAGAAGAAGAAGAAAGAAAAGGAAAGGAGTAGAGAACAAGAAACAACATCTAGCTAGTTTATGTATGTTTCATATGTATATGAATATTTCAACAAAATATGGAGTTATATAATTAATATAACAAATGATTTTTTCTTTGAGAAGAAGGGAAACAATCAATTTGATTATGTAGCGTGCGTATAGAGAAATCAATTATCGTCTACCACGTACGTGTAAAAGCTAAGAATATACTGTATCAAAATTTTGAAAATATATCTTGAATAATAATTATAGCAACTTGCAAGTTAGAAAGAACGAAGTGATGTAATAACATTCTGCATATCTTCGTATATATGTGTAGATAAACTGAACTTTACAGGAATCTGTACAGTTTACTGTACAGTTAAAAAATAAATATACATATGACGAATCTTTTATTTTAGCTAGCATATGTATATAAAAGTTAACATGATTTAAAAATTATTATAGTTTTAAACTTTTAAAGTTAAAGTTGTGATTACAATAAAATTATATATAAACCATTTAACTTTTATATAACAATGATACATAGAAGCTTTTATTTTCATTAGTATCTATACATATAAAGAGAGGTAAATTTTTAAATTGAAAACTTGCAATAGTTCTTAAGATCGATTTGATTCTTATATGACAATAATTTTCACATTTTCAATATATCTATCATATTATTTTATGCAAGATTTTCTTGTTTGCCTATGATCATTTCACTAGTGTTTATTTTAAACATGTACATAATGTTTCTTATACTTTACTCTTAAGAGACAAGACCAAATTGTGTACAATGCCTATTTGGCAGATTTTATTACATTTTTTGAAACGATGTCATTTTGAATAAAACTATAAAAAACGAATTGAAATGATGTTGCATTTTACATACACTTTACGATACCTTTACAGTAATTTTTCTATGTAGAAATATAAAAAACACATACTTTGTTTAAAAATTTATTTTAAATGTATCCCAAGATATTTTAAGAAGTAATTATTTAAATACAACTGTATCGAGCATGGCTCCCAAACACTGCACGATATTGGTCGCCATGAGCGTATCCACTTTTTCTTCCAAATGTCTTTTTGGATCTTGCTTGCCTACATTTTTTATAGCTAACTGTTCGGGTGTCATCTTTTCCTCGTCTTCCAATGCCTGCAAATATAAAGTAACGTTTCAGTATTCCGCGATGATATTGAACAAGATTAAATTTAGACTTTGAAAGAAATCGAGATTACCTTGTTGTAATTTTTAGCAAGTTCAAGCATTTCAGAAACAATACTTTCATTGAGTCTACTATGTTCCGAATATTCGGCAAGAGTAAGACCATCCATCCAAGTTTTCTTATGTAAATTAAGTAACATCTTTTGTTCTAATTCATTTTTGCGATAATTTATACTTATGCTGTAATAATGACGATTCAAGCCATGAATCAAGGCTTGAACGGATGGTTTCTGCAAGTGACCTAAATTTGATGTTGTTTGACGAGGTTCTTGACCCAAAACCTGTGATAAAATAATCGATATACTTAATGTTAAAAGAACTCTACCAACAAAATACTTGCCATCATATTAGGATTGATTAGTCTAAATGCATCGATTACAACTTTTCCCTTCACTGATTGAATCGGATCAATGACGACTGCTACAGCTCTTTCGCTTAATGCTTCGAATGATTGTTGCGTATTGATATCCACTCCGGATAACCAACAACCAAATCCTGGATGAGAATGATACCACCCTACGACCATTTCTGGTCGACCGGTTTGCTTAAGCATATCTAACATTTTTGCTTGAAATACTGGATCGACTGCTTCTACGCTTACTCCCTGAAAAAATATAGAAATAATAAAAGCAAACTACTTCGTATGTAACGAGTAAAATATTCACAATGAACTCATAAAGTTTATTACCGTTCCTGTTTGTGGCATAGCAAAAACATCGATCACACGAACGGTATAATCATCTACAAATTCTCCAAGCATCAAACCCATTACTTCCATGGGCACACCCGCCCTACCGTGCTTAAGCATTTTTAAAAGTGCCAAGGACGATATATATACCTATCGAATAATTAAGATAAATAAAACGGTTGAAAAATAACATAAAACTCGTGTATAACGAACCTGTTCTGCTGTATCAACGACAGGAGCATCTGATGGAGGTGGACCCTGATGTAGACCTGGCATACCACCACCCAGTCGTAAAAGTCTATCCATTCTTTATCAATTTATTAATCGAATCTCCTGAAATTTACCTCGTAATTTATGATCTTTATTCAAATAACATCGAATACAGAAATGTATACAGTACGTAAGGAAGGTTAGATTTACACGCATTTGTTTCAAACGAGAATAATTCTATTATATGTATGATAGTTTTATTATTTTCTTACTTACACCAGATGAACACAAATAACACGTTCTTATTTACACGGTAATATTTAACTTTATGATACAATATAGAAAATAATCATTCCTTTCAACCAACTGTATGACACTCAAATTTGCACACTCATGAGCACAGCCTATCGGGTACGTCTTTATCCTTTTGGCTGCTTCCAATTTTGTTCCTAACAATAAAAGGTACCATCGTCTGGTAATACATAACATAAAATGAGTGAAAATATCGAAGTAAAGAAAAGAAAACCAAAAAATATGGGACCGCATGGGTTAGGCAAGCATATATTTATCAATCAAACTTTATATGCAAAATTTTATTTGCTATAATGTAAAATTACGCAATACTATTCGAAAAATTAATCGGGTATTTTGGTTATGTCGCATATATCCTTATTTAATTATTATAAATTTAAAAAAAAAATTATAGGCGATCCCGATGATTTGAGTTTAAGGAAAGTCGAAGAAACTATAGTTATACCTAAACAGGTAACAACAAGAGCAAGAGAAGAAAAATGTACCAAAGAAGTCGCCGGTAGATGCATTCGTATTTTATAATAAAAATGCATTAATTATGATATATAAATAATTTCTTTAAACTTGCAGATTTCACGAACTGTTGCAAAGATGCTAAGCTTATGTTAGTTTTTAAATGTAGACAAGAAAATACCGCATTAAACATGTGCTTGGAACATTGGTTTCACGATGCACCATTTGTAGAAGAATGTAGACAACGATATTTATATGAAAGATCTGAATATAGAAGAACAGGTATTCCTGTGAAAAAACTTAAATCTACAAGATTTCAATCAAATATTTAAAATTTGTAATTCTCTAGAGTCGTATCATTGTAATATAAAAGTTGAATCATTAGAATGCTATTGTTTTATTTTATAACAATGATTTAAAATTAAGTAAATAATAAATTTAACAACCTAAATATTTTTATGTTTTCTTTACATTTTCTTCGATGACATACATTATTTCGATACATTTTTCATTATACATTTTATAGTTCTTTTCTTTTCTTGTCATATTGCATTTAAATATGCAACGATTCTTTTTTATTCAATATCATAATTCTTTCTTTGCTGCTATGGATATTTAACCATATTTATCGTACCATAAGTATCACTTATAGTTTGATATTAAACGAATCGACAAAGAATTACCAGAAAACAGGAATTTTAAAGATATCATGTAATTTATGTATTGTTCTTATTTCAGACATAAGGCAATTTAAATATAATAATATAATTTATAAGTTCATATAAATTTACTTTCAAGAATCATGAAAGTATTAAAAAATATTATTAAATGTGAAATAAATAATTTTTAACACGAATCTTGATCTTCGTCTTCCAAAATTATAATATCTCGATTTTGTTGTGGTTTCCATCGTCTCCATAATAATTCTTTTACTGTAAATTGAGATAGCATATCTGGACTAGACGGATTAGAATTTTGTGGGATCGAGGATGGCCATAAAACTTGAGCAAATAATATCTCCTATGGATAAAACAATGAAATTATTTGTAGAATGTTTTTTTAAAGTATCTATTAAGACACTACAATCGTTGGATTATTCAGATCATTTTTCTTATTCTTGCGATATACATGCGCAAGGTATGTCATTTCATTAGAAACAGTGGAATACTTCTTAACTTTTTGCAGACTACTGCCGCATATATGCGTTCTGTGTAAACCATTAATTTGGCTGAGGAACTCATATATGCGTTTGGCGAAAGCAATTGATAGAGCCGAAAGACTCATATATGTGTCCCATGTAAATATGTTGCTATAATCGATAATTTTGCAACTTAAATAATGTTATTAAAGGCATAAACATATTGTTTATCTTGTGGAAAAATTACACATGTACATATACATAGAATTTGACATCTTGGAGTGTTATGAACGAAAATAGCGTGTGAGCAGAAATGTGCGCTGGAAATTTCAAATGACTACCATGGCAACAGCTCGACCCTACAGTTATAGAATGAATAGCAAGCTGTTAATAGACGTGATTATATCGATTTACCATATCAATCAATGCCAATTAATAGCTATGCACAATCAAAGATTGGACATTCCGCTGTTTCTAATTAAAAGACTAATCTTGTATATGCATACACGTGTATATATTACCTTTGCTGCAGTCTCTGATAATCTATCCAAACTAAATAAATTATTCCACGTTAATTTTCGCATAGACTTCGCTGAGTTTCTAATCGACAGATCTGCATCCACAACATCGATTATCACAATGTAAGAGGCATGAAAAAACGGCGGTCCCTGCTTGTATAATACTAGAATATGATAAAATATTCACAATTATTATTATTTTTATTTAATTTAACTCTTATGGTACAAAGCAATATACTAACAAAAATCACCGCCATATTTAAGGCCAGGTTTAACTACCCATCCTTTACTTCTAAAATAATGATATACGATATACTTCTGTACAAAACTTTTATCTTTTTTACAAAAGTAAAGCCAGGCACTATTTATGTCTAATATACTATTATCAAAATTAATTAGTTGTAGACAACCTAAACCAAACATAAGAAAGAATGTTTCTTCAAAAGTTAAATGCAATGTTTCTCTGACTGGAAAACCTTCGTATTCTATTTTTGGTTTTATTTGTTTTAAATAATCTTCCGTATCCGAATCACTATCCGGTAGGACTAATAGTTTTCCTTGTAAACTTGTACTATTATCTTCCAACATATTACAATCATCCAAATTATACAACTCCGATTCTATGATCTTCATATTTGTTTCTTCGTTCTTCTTAGAAGATTTTTCATTATTTAACTTTTCTATCTCTCTGCTAACAATAACACATACGTCATCTTCTTCCGTTGAATCAAGAATAACTTCATCTACTTCTTTTTCTATTTGTATATTTGTCTTGGTATCTTTATTGTTGTGTATGATAACATTCGTACGAATTTCCGTAATGTCGAGTTCCGAGTTAATTTCATGATTTTCTAAAGATTGCATTTTATTTTCATTCGATACTTTGTTATTAGTAAAATCTGAAATAAAATATCGTGTAAGAAAAATATATCTTATTCACATATATTCGTCTATCCAAAAATAAATTTAAATGAGTATTTAAATCGATTAAAAGTTCCAATTTAAAATATAATTCTTTGAAAGCTAATTTCATATTTCTTCTCGATACTATACTATGAAATATTATACTAAACTTGCTTGGCCAATTCTGTTCTTACAAAATTATACAAAAGTATCGATCCATACAAAAATGTTATATATAAAAGTGTAATGATATATCTGTCATAAATAAAAATTAAATAAAGTTAAATATACCTGTTTTCTCCTTCGTATTAATACATGAATTATGTATATCTTCTTGATTGTATAATTCATTGGATGCTACTATATTTGAAGTAGCATCCTTGTCATGATCTTGAATAGATTCTTCATTAATTTGTTTGACTTCTTCAAGCCATGTTTGGCGATGAATCCATTGCCGATTTTTAATAATTGGTGGTGCTCCATATCGAGCTTTCCCAAACGATGGATAACTACGAGATAAAGATCCTTTTCCAAAAAATCCCTATATAAATAAAAATAACATCGAAATGTATATCTTATTAAACTTCTCTCGGTAATAAATTTTTGATTAACTGTAGATTTATATATAATCGTTAGCTAGAACATTATTTTGAATATTTCTCTTACCATAGAATGCACTGCTGAAATCTCATCTACATTAGCTACGCATGATCCTAGATCTGTGAGATAAGCAGTGTAAATAGTCCATTCATTTATAGTATTCGTTGTAATAGGTAATGGAGATTGAGGTTGTACTTTTGTTTTAAGTTTTCTTTTAGGTTCTCTTAAATTCATATCAAATTTGTATTTAACGATTACACTATTCCAATTTAGCAATCACTGTAATTAATGTTTAATTTTCTTATTTATTATTTTTATAATAAAATTATCAAATTGTTATTTTCTTTCAAAAAGTACCCTAAACAAATTGATTTTAACTACATCTTTGATAAATCGTCGACAATACAGAACAATTTCTAACGAAAGCAACGTATTCTAATCAAATTACAATCTTCAGTCTTCACTTACTCTCTATTAGACCGGTACAAGTAATAAAACTTGAAAAAAATAACTATTTTAACTGTAACAATTAATTATCTATTCAACATAACTTTTCTATACTCGACCATCGATAATTTTCTATCGATATCTTTTATTTACTGTCGAATTCGTCAACTTAATTAGTTCTGTGTAACCCTTACAAGGCGCAGCATCTACTGGAATTTTGTGGCAGCACAGTCGCCCCTAGGCGCGCAGTAGTATAACACTAGCGAGCGGAAGCCGCGCTAGTCATTTCCTGCTAGCTTCTTTCCGACTAGTTTGAATATAACGACAAGTACAATACGTTGAGATTAATAAAACACTTTCACATGATACCAATAGTACAATTTTTCTTCTACAACTATTTTCGCGCAACAATACCATCATAAACAGTGTCATTCAGCCGCCACAATTTTGTGGAGTGATGCCACTTTACGGCTCCTTCAGCATTCGTGTAATAATGAGACATTTAAGCGAATGTGTTTTAGGAAGTCGTATGTTCTAATCGCCTCCTAATCATTGTGTACGCGGTTATTTACTACTTCTGTCCCGGTCATATTTTTGACGACTACCGAGCGTAGAGAGCTAGGTATAGCAGTAGGGATTCCTATGGGGGGGGGGGGGGGGGGG
>JAITYT010000458.1:1251739-1270371 GCA_025433975.1 Liostenogaster flavolineata
TTCAGTGCTTGCCCCATTAAATTTGTTTTCAAAATGCAACTGAGAATCTTATTTAACTTGAACAAGAAAAGCGTCACCTAAGTACGGGTGACGCGGCGCCGAACGTGTTAAAAAAGAACTTAAAATTTATTAAATTCACAGCGGTACTCTTCTACGATACTTTGTGAGTCAATGAGCGTAAACACGATCCTATATATCTTATGCAAAACTCTATGGAATTTCCTTGTATCCTTGTACGTGGTGAGATGACCGTGAAAAAATGTAGACCTTGACAAGAGGTATAAATTACGAGGTGAATACTCGAACGTATTCGTCATTGATCAAAGAGAAAGAAAACGATGATGATATTCTTAGTCATCGTTTAAAATTCTATGCGCACGTGCGTAACCTCGGGCCGTTTGTTTCTATAAACTTATTTCGTCATTATATGACGTATAAGTCGAATAGTTTTGTAGTTATATGACGAATAATGACGTAATTGTTCGTCAACTTTCGAGAAACTCCACGATGGAAGTCCCCTATCTTATCTTAGAACGCATTCGCGACAACCGTTTTTTATGCGCAATTAAAAGCAATTTAAAAATATATATATGCGACTTCGCTCGTTTATGTTTCAGCGTTGCGATACATTTAAAAAATCTCTGACGCTAAGAGTGATCCATAAATATATCAAATTACCGTAGGATCGATAGATGTTCGAAGAGAACGCATAAAATGATCTGTACTTTGTTAAGATTAATCGCAGATTGATCCAAGTATGAGAAATATCGGAAGAACGCATAAAATACCAATCGCCTGCCGTTTCCTTTTCGCGGATGACGCAAAATTACGTCGTACAAAATACCAAGAAGGACAAGGTAACTAGTATCGTGACTCAAGTTGACTCATTCTTCGTTTGGTGCTTTAGCGGTGATTAATTCCTTAACGCGTACTATCGTGTCTTTTATGAGAAGATGATCGATAAAAATTGATCGTTTTCAAAATTCTTCAAATGTATCATTCCTCTGAGAGCTTTGCAACTTATCGATTATCAGTAAAACGCGTAATTTAACCGCAACAAAAATGCAAGACGTGAATAAACCTGCCCCTCGACGTAGAATCTCTATGAAAGTTTCCTTGATGCGCATTGCATCGTACGAGAATGCGAAGTAAGCGCAACGCTGCCCGCGTTTATCGAAGATCCGCTGACATTCGCTCGCGCGACGTATCGAGTGGTCGATCGAGTTCGTCGGTCGCGTCTCTCGATCATGCATCTTGATCCCGCGAGGCACGAGAAACGATCGAAACCCAAAACGTCGCGACAAGTTACTTTTTCACCGTGAGTCAGGTTGTCCCATTCATTGCCATTCGTCGCGTGATTAAATCAAAAATCATTCGGTGACGTCAGGGACACCATGGCCGCAAATTCCGCGAGTTGGCGTCCGCCTTATTGCGGTTTCGCCGCATGCGCTCACGCGACCCTTCTCGTCCCATGCTAAAGAGCATTTGCGACACTAATGATCCATTCACCTGTCCACTCGTCGTATTCCTTTTCCTTGCGTTTTTAAGCTTCTTCGAAGAGTCTCAAAATTTTAGAGTTTCTAGAATTCCAATTATCCGGATAAGATGCGCGTACGATTAATAGCAATTAGTCCGAACGCGTGGCGCGTATACATTTGTTACACACATCTGCATAATACAATGCAAATTAAAACTAATACAATGTAAATTTTTATGCGCTCTACTACAAAAAGAAACATCGGTTTTCGTTCCATTGCATATTCTGATGCGCAAATATTTCTAACAAATTTTCTGTCCCACGAACATTAGTCGATATTCTATTAGTCACTCGCGAAATAAAATGGTTTCTAATTTTCTTCGATAATTTATGAATAAAATGCAAATCAGAGCTCCGATGTGAACTTTTATGCGTTCTACTGCAAAAAAAACATCAGGCTTCGTTCTGTTTCACGCTTTAAATCGTGACAATACGTTTAGTGGCAGATAACAATTGTTATTCTGTACATGCATTTTGCAATATAGCCGTGGACACGACCTTCTTCTCTACCGCTGTTCTTTTGGAGTATCGAACCCTCTTATTCTCTCTTGCACGATTCCAGCAACTTTCTTCTGCTACTCGGATACAAATGATACATATGTGCGAGTCCGATGTACGTAGTCGATCGCGTAACTTCTTTCGCACTTCTGCTTTCCTAATAACAAAGTAGTAGTTTAACTAACTTTTCAATGAATGAAGTTCGTTTCCAAAGTTCATGCTCAATGTTCAGTGTTAGTGTGAATTTCGAAACTTTTTTGAAGAAAAACCACGCAGTTTCTAAGAAAAAGGAATTTTTTAGTTTATAAAACCTTGGGAGACAATATAAAAATTGTAACATTGTAAAAATTATAGTGGTTACATAATTGATTAATAAAACAGTTTCTTTAAAAATGTAACCGCCAGTGTTTTACTTTAAATCGGGCATAAACTTTTACAGTCATATAACATTATTTTATTAATAATATTTTATAAATAATTTACATAATAAATAACATTATATTAATTGTTATACTAAATTAAATTATTGAAATGTTCATATTTTAATTATTTTATTGTAAAATGAATTATACTAATACAAACATACGTTAATTAACTAATAATTATGAAGCGACAAATTGACCGATGGTTTAAAGTTAACCCTTTACACTCCGGACCTTTTTCGCACGGCGCAGCTGCAACTCCAGACGTTTCGCAGCCCTTTTGACGCATTCCTTACCAGTGACTTAAAATCATTACACGCACAAATTAATGTATAAAATTTTTATATTTTAACATTTTATATATCTCTACATCTTTACAAACATAATTTCTTAAATATTAGTCTCTATAATTTTTCCGTGAGTAATATTTCATGAAACAATTCCCAAGATGCAAGCCCGGCTCGTCGGGGCAAGTATTACAATAATATGTGGTCGGATGCCTTTTTCTCGGACAAGGCAACAATTGCACACGAGTCAGTCAGCTACGAGAGTCATTTTAAACTTCATAAGATTACACAGAATGAGCGTAGGAACCCGCGTTGAAGAAACTAAACCTAAACAGTTACTGCCGCGCATCCAGTTACCGTAGCAAACCAAGTGGTGAGCGAGAATCACCTCTGGAGTTGCGGCATCAAACCAAATGGTGAGTGAGAGTCACCACTGGAGTGCAAAGGGTTAAATTTGTATTTCTGCAATTGTGTTGCAGAAATCTGTGTGTTGCAATTGATATATTTTCATAATTAAATTTTTAAAATAGCATCACAGTTCACAATCAATATCATAAATATCTCGCTTATCGTGAAATGGAGATGATACATTCATAAATAACGGAAGTAACGTCTTATTTAATTTCTTGACTTCATTTATCACATAAAGCATCAATAAAGACAAAAACTTCGTTCACATTCTAAATTACGCTGATATCGCTTCGTCTTGATTATCAATGTATTTCGATACATTTACTTCTATCATTTCTACTACCGCTTCGATTCTCTACTATTTGCCCTAATCTCAACCAAGTACCAATTTTCTTTCTGTTCTTCGCTCGTGGACGACGATGTTTCGTGATCGATAGAGCCTCGATATTGTTACAACGATTCGAGGTAATTCAGCGATCACGCGTTATCGCGGCGCTCCCCACAACGTGGACATCGAAACCGAAAGGAAACTCGAACGCGATGACGTTTCTGCGGGCTCCCGCGTTCCCATATCTCCCATGACTTTCGACGCGTTTTTTGTCGTGAGGGAATGCCTAGTACCGGGTGTCCGTTAATTCCTCTTAATTAAGCTCAATCGAGGTTAACGCACCACAGTTTGACCCCATTTTACCTAATCCAACGTACCCCTTGAATAACTATACGGTCTACGATCTTTCGTCGATAATCATAACCCGCTGTTTTGTGGATGCTTTCAACGAAGTCGAAACGCTCACGTTGTGCCTTCGTACTTGATGCGTTGATCTATCCAGATTCATCAGTCCGTCCATATGCACAATCTAAATCGATCCTGAAGCGCAACGTCATTTGTCGTTTTTGTATCGTACGTGTAATGCGCGTGACACGCATCTACGGATGCGCTCTCAACTCGATGGTGTTACGCGCCAAAAAACGAACGAGCGTTCGCTTAAACGCGCTCGATCTTAAATAAAAAGCGATGTAGAATTGACCCGTAATACGATGTCATCAGCCCGTTATCGAAAGTTACCGTTTTCGTGGAATTTTATCGGAGATAGGGTAAAGCCAGGATGAGAAGCTGCATTGTAAGAGAATAAAATAGTATGTTTGATAAATCATCATCGTGAAACGTTTTATTCGAGTTTGATATATTCTCGAAAGGACAGGTGCGAATGGGCAATAAGCGTATAAAAATATCCGATGCCGATAACGATATACGTCGATGTTGCACCACTTCCGGTAGCTAATATCGATATCGACCAAGCTTCGAATGGCGTCGTATTTCGCGTGAGCTAACGTTTACGATATGTATTTATCAAGGCGACTCGATCTATACCGAAAGAAGAGTCTAACATGCGAAGTACCCAATTGAAATTATCTTCGCAAGATTTGCGTCGATTTCACATCGTCGTAAACAGAGGAATGCTGCAATTCCAATTTAACGGTTACCTTGCGCCTTGGCATAACTGCCGTTATATCCGTATAAGGCATCGAAATAACATTGACAAATGATAATCAACGATAACGTTCAATTCGAAGTAGGAACGATCATGGAAACGTTTTTAAGTCGATTGTATTTTATACGACAGGAGCTAAGTATTCGTGATTTGACAGTATCGTGACGCATGTTGAATTTCTTGGCCTAACAATGACCCGTGTACTTGTTGAAAGGTATCGGTATCAGTACATGCGCAACATTCCTTAATCCTTTTGTATAATCGCTCCTCTCATAGCTTCTTCAAATGGCCTATTTCCCGCCATGCGAACGTGGTCCTTCTTACAGCCTCATAAATAATGATAATTCGTTTATGGATGTGTCGTAAGATTAACGAGTTTCTATAACCCACCGGCTCTCGGATATTATTAGATACGTTGCCTTGCGTCGAAAACAAACGACTATTTAATGAACTTCTTGACGTCGAACATTAGTCGATGGTCAATATAGATACAAAGATACCTGGAAAATATGACCGATTATACATCGAAGAAACGATCACAACGGTAAATTTGACTCGTAATTTGTAAATTCGAACTATTTGTTAATTGATTTTTTCTTCCTGAATGAATATCTGGGAATATCGAATCTATCTATCTTTTCCGCTTCTATCGACAATGGAAATATTGAGATAATCGAATATGTACTTATTCTTTAAAAACGGAAAGAGAGTATTTCCTATAACTGCGTATGGAATTTGCTAAAATTCGAAGTCAAACAAAACTGCGAGGTAGCTTTACGGTCATGCTTCAGTACAGAACAGGAAATGAAATGTCGGTTTAATGCTAAAAGTCGGATATCTCTTCGACTCTGACAGTCGTCGAAAGATGATTTTATTTCGCCTAATTTCGTTTTACATTGCTATTCCGTCGAAATCTTAATAATTTAATCAGATTTGAATTTCAATGAAAATTAAACAAAGAAAATCGTTTGATTAAACAATTTTATGGAGGCGTAACATCCGTTTTGCATCGAGTCATACGTATTAGCAAAATTACTGGAATTTAAACTGTGATTTTTCCTCAAAGGATCGGATTTCCCGACAATCTTTTCCCGCATCAATTCTAAATAGCTACTCATTTGACTCTACGATTTGCGTCTTATTACGAACTCTTTCTTAAAAAACGATGTATCTCTATAACGTGGAATTTAACGTAGTCAGTTTAATTAAATTCTTGCTTTTGCCAATATGACAGGTCAACTCGTAAATCCTCGAAAACGGATGAAATCGTTAAATCAAAACCTCGATACCTTCGATATGGACTCCGTTCACACGTGGATGCCTTACGTTGCGGAGAACACAACTTATAATAGCGACATTGAGGGCGAGTTATCGAGGTACGTACAGATGTATCGAAGTGATCAATGAACGAAGCATCAAGGAATTACTTGTTCGAATTAGCTCAACTCGAAGACTCGAACTTTTTCGTATTTATTATCTATCTTATTTCTAATACAGATTTCCAAAACCGTTGAGAACGTTCGCCGCAGTGATAGCAATTCTTATTATGATCATTGGATTGGCGGGCAACCTCTTGACGATCATTGCTCTCTGTAAATATCCTAAAGTTCGCAACGTAGCGGCAGCCTTCATCATAAGGTATGCCGAAACATCCATCGTTATTTTATTTCCACGTTTTTACAACGTAACGTTGTGCAAATGGAGTTTATTATTTATTTATTTTAAATTATATTGCATTAATTTCTTCTAAACACATAATTGCATATCTATAAAATCTTTGAACGATCTTGTAAACTTCTTCTTTAATCGACAAGTTTTTCTTACACGTTGTAGCCTCTGTGTAGCAGACTTCGTCTTTTGCCTTCTGGTACTGCCCTTTGACTCCATTAGGTTCATCGATGCTAGTTGGGCGAATATCAGATTTTTTTGTATTCTTGTGCCATTTCTTAGATACGGAAATGTTGGCGTTAGCTTATTATCCGTCGCCACCATTACTATTAACAGGTACAATGCCCACTTCACGTTAAAAACGAGTATATTCGTTTTCGTTTGTTAATCGTGTTGAGTTAAAATATACTACATTTTTATTTATTTTTTCTTTTCTTAGATACATTATGATAGCTCACCATGGCATATACGGTAAAATTTACAAGAAACACTGGATTGCAATGATGATCTTCTTTTGTTGGAGTTTCGCGTATGGCATGCAAGTTCCAACACTTGCTGGCGTCTGGGGTAAGATATCCATGCATACTCGTATTGCATCGAAACGAGATCATACCGATAGAGATTCCTAAAGTACTGTGAATGACGATGCATTATATAGAAAAAAATGCATGTAAAGAGATTTTAATTTCGACGTACTTTATATTCATCAGGTAGATTCGATTATGATGCAAACCTCGAAACTTGCTCTATAATCAAGGACGTTCGTGGAAACACTTCGAAGACGTTTCTTTTCGTCACAGGCTTCGTAATACCCTGCGTAGTGATCATTGGTTGTTATGCAAAAATATTTTGGGTTGTACATAGGTATGTTTTTATAAGGTGTTCTTCGTTCTTATTATTACGATCACAAAAAAACATTATTGCGTATCCTGCGGGAATTTTGAAATAGACACGTGAATCATATATAACGTAGAGCTATAACTTCTTTCCTCACTGAAATTGTGAAATATATTCAAGCAGTCGCTTATCCAATCGCTCAATCGCTTTATATTAAATATTAAACTGTGTCAATTTTCTCACAGATAAAATTATAGCTTTTTTAATTCAAGATCATTCAATGCTATTGAAATTAATAGTCAACTTGCACTATGAACGTATTGCTCAATGAACGTATTGATCTAAAAGAAAATTCAAACCCATTCAATTCCACTTAAATGAACATTACGATAAATATGATGATATAACAATACTTTTTCAATTAAATCGTAATTAAGTTACATTTCATAATTCTTTAAATATTTTCGATTCGCTGTACCGTACGGCAGTTCGGAGTCAAGGATGCGAAAACACGCAACACCGACGATAAAATCGCCACACACACCTGGGAGGGATACCAGAGAAATTAAACAAAGGCGTAGCGAATGGAGGATAACAAAGATGGTTCTCGCTATATTTCTCAGTTTCGTTGCCTGTTATCTACCAATCACGATTGTTAAAGTTACCGACGTCGACGTCAGATATCCAGGTAAAATATTTTGCGATGTTCTAATTGTTACTGAATTCTTAGAAAAATGTTAATCTTGACATTGGCATATCTGCAAAATTATGCTTAATGCAGTTTTAATAACTTCGTGTACGTTTAAAATACTGTCGTGCAAATGATTCAAAAGAATCGAAAAACTCAAATTTCTTACCATCGATCCAACTACAATAATAGAGATGATAAGGTATTTATTATTAATTTCATAGAAATACAATAAATTAAATCGTACCAAAAGAATACTTGAATAAAGATGAAGATTTCGAATATAATATTAAAGTAAAACGTAGCAAATATATGCGTGATATGTATGTTGGCGTGTAAGAAGGCGTGCAAAAATTTATTGAAAAAATTCGCAGAATTTCACGTACTGGGTTATCTGCTACTTTACTTCGCATCCTGCGTGAATCCGATAATCTACGTGATCATGAACAAACAGTACAGACAAGCATACGCTGGCGTGATAGGCTGTTCCAGGATAAGAGCGAGTCTCACGCCTTACGGTAGCAGCGCACCTGGTCAACACCAACAAGACTTCGGCCAAGGTAACTTCGAGCAGCGTCGCGTGGTAACGCTCTCCAAGCTCTGACCGAACGCGAGCTAAGCGACCACTCGCTCACTTCGTAAGTCAAGGGCACAAGTTCGCTGCTTTCTATGATTGTCATTGATCCTGCAACCATGCCCGGCGCGTTCGTGTGTACGTACGCTTTCATTAAGTCTTTTAGCTTTCTTGAGTTATTTTCTTTATAATATTCTCGTACGTAGACACATTTTAACAAGTGACACTTTTTATCGAAAACATAACTTTACGTCGACGATGACAGCTTTTTTCGTTATAAAATTACAAATGACGCTATCGATATATTGTAAAATATATAATGTGTATTCACATGCATTATTTGCTTGTAGTGAATGTATATGCATACAAGTATAGCTTTTTGCGCAAGCTCCGATCTGATCTTTGTTACGTCAACTTGAAACATTTCAATTATATTTGTCGCAATAACCGAAGATTCCATTTCTAATACATTTAATTTAATTTTTAATCTATTATCTTAGCAAGACGTAGCAATGCCTCCTTCTTTACCTTCGCCTTGAATTATTATTTGAAGCTTCGTAAACTGTTTGCACCTCCCTACGTTTACACGCTTTGTTTATCGGGACGTGAAATCGGCACACGCTTGATAACTCCGAAAATTCTATGTGAATTCATATCTGTCCTACGATTATTTTTTTAGATTATTCGAAGGACTTCAGTAAGACCATGGTATCTACTGTTTCTATCGCCATGAGTCCCGTGATGAATCCTCAGCTCGAAGAAAAATCTTGATCTCGATATCAACTTGAATGAATTAACGAACATGGAACGAATTGACTAAAAGATAGAAATTGAAAAAATAGAAAGCAAAGCAAGTGATAGTAATTCAAGAAAGAAACGAATAAATATAAGAATTAAAACTAGAAATGCACTGAAGATGACGAGAGACAAAAGTAAGAAACTGAAAATGTTTTCTTCTAAAAATCGTAGAATTTTAGTTCGCGAAGAAGTAATTTGTGTTCAACAATTGAGATAAGAAGAAAACCTGCTCTTAATGTAAAGACATTATGGAAGATTTTCTTAAATCAACGACAGCTGTGCGTATTTATAACGATAAAAAAAGTCATTGAACTATTTAAGTTACAAACATCGGCTCACGATGCCGGTGAATTACCAAAGATCGTGCATTAATTATAAAATCTTGTACATAAATAAATAAAAACTTCCATACAGCAATATATAAAGAAAATGTAACTATCACATTATCGATAATAAAAATATTAGTCGAAGTACTGAAAGGATATAAGTGCCTTAAGTGAACGAAGTTATTATTCTTTATGAAATCACCTCGCTCAAAGTTTTCTTTGCAGATATATAATAGATTGCATATTATATTATTAACACATAATACACAACAAAAAGGAAGACTACGAATGTGTTTGCACGCTTCTAACGCAGTCAACCACTAACGTCAACTTTCGAAAATCTCCATCACTTTATACAATTCTTTTTTAACTCATTAAAGATTATTGGTAGCGTAAAATGGAAGAGACTGCACTTTTAAATTTTCTGATTGAAAAACAAATCATAACTTCTTACATACAGACATTAATATACACTTATTTGCATAAAAATGCGAACGTTGGTAACAAACAAAGTAAATTAAGAAGATTTACAACATGTAGTTATTTTTCGTTTGATAGGTTCATCGCATAATTTAATGGAATCTCGGATATCACTTTCGATCTTACTTTTCAACACACTTTTGACTAGATAGTGCATCGCTTCATCTGTAAAAATTAAAATAATAAATATAATATATTATTATTCTATGTATCAAAGATTAAAAAATCAATCCGTTTAATTTTTCGATTGATCATTTAGAAATACATACCCACGTTTGTGTTTTCCTTTGCCGAGGTAATGTACCAAGTATCAATTTTCTTTTCCTTGCAGAATTTAACAATTTGCTCGGTAGATACAGCAACGTGACGAATGTCACATTTATTTGCTAGTAAAACAATAGGTAGGCTACGTCCATCAGGTAATATTACTTTTTCTCTAAGATCACTCAACCACTTGTCCATGGTGTTAAAGGTTGCGACTCTTGAGATGTCAAATACTAATGCCGCTGCGACTCTAAAAAATATATCCAAGCGCTTCGTATCAATCGTATTTTACAATTAGAAAATAACAAAGTAACTCACGCGTATTTGTAATAGACTCTCGTCATGTATCCAAATCTCTCGTGGCCAGCGATATCCCTGAGAATAAAAGATTCTAATAAATTGTAATGTAAAATCTTAGAAAAGCATACTGATTAATGTAACATAAATATTTAACAATCCTAAATGCCTAATTAATTCTAAATTAAAATTAAATTTCCTAAATTATATATTATTTAGGACTGTGATTCTTAAAGCGAAAGACCGTGATTAAAATCTTCGATGACATAAGAATTACTAAAAATAAGATTATATTATATTTTTATAACATTAATATTTTTTTCTGAATATTACAAAAAATTTTGTTCGATAATTTAGAATATTCAAGAATTTCCATTGTTATATCTGTTTATTGTCTCCCCATTTTCTAATCATCGTCCTTAAACATCAAAATCGATATGTTCATATATTTGCTTACTTCGCTTATACGTTTTTTTATATCATTCTTGTTAATTATTAATCATATTAACCATTGGTCTTTCGCCAAAGAAAAACGTCATATTGTACAGGTAGAACAAATTCATTCGGTGGCAGTACCATAATTGCAGGCTTATTTTAGTATGTGGATTCCAATCGAGTGTTTTTATTGCAAAATCGGCCCCTATGGTAATTTTGTAATTCGATGAAAACTTTCCTGAAAAAAAAGTATGTATACGAAGTGATAGTAGAAGAAATATGCTTTACAAATGCAAAATATGATTACACGACAACGTTTCTCTTTCTTTAGAACGGATAAGTCAGCTTACACATACGTAAGCATGTCTCTTCGTGTTAATCTTTCACGAAATAGGTACATTCGTCTTAACAGCTAAATAGAATGACGTCAAAGACGCTTGTATTCGAAGTACAAAACAGTTTTCGATTACCTTCCGTGTACCTCCTTACCAGAGCGGTTTTGCCTAAAAAGAATTAACTTATCATTGTCAAAATTCCGTTAAATTGTTTTTGTTTAGGATTAGCTGATAGACGTCAAAATAATAATCCGCACTAATCAATAAATCTTTAATCAAAATCTTTTTCCAATCAATTTTATTTTATTAAATTATGTTCAAATTACTTTTTTAAATAATCGTGCTCGATATGTACGTACTTTTTTTTGTTTTATGTTACCAATATAGGAAACAACACAATGTATTACACAAAATGGTAAAAAATAAAGTAAAAATAAATAATTTGAAGTAGCAACTTAACACAGAAATATATTTTACGATAAATAATACGATCGATAGAAGGGGACGCGTTGAACGTCGATTCTTTTTTCGCAGCTTCTTTGCTCAAATCAATTCTTTAAAATTATAAAAATAAAACAAAAAATCAACACTCACCAACGCCATAATCACCAATAACGAGGAATTTGAACAAGAATTCTTTCTGTCCAAAATTCGAGAACGCAACGTCCGAATCTCTTCTTGATTTTCGCGCGGTCATACCAATTTCCAATATTCCGCTTCGCATCCACACACGAGGTACGCGTATTCGGTATTGCGATCTACAAAGTACGTACGTTGTATTTCAAGTTAAACAGAAGAGTGATAAACAAGAGGCTTCCGACCTCAGGGGTCGTCTCAGCTCCCTCCTACGACAATTCTATATCATCGAAGTCGTTATTTCTTGGTATATGATCTTGGTATTTCGTCCTATCATCGTTTCTCATTGTAAACATTTTAAGTCTTGCACCAAGTTCGAATTCTAGTGACAATTCATGAATACATATATTAAATTAATTAAGTCACCAATACTTATAAAATGTGTAAAATTTTTGTTAAATTCTATCTAATTTGCCTGACAAATAGCACTGACTAATTATCAACGATATTATTTGAAACAACATTGAGAATAAAAGAAACAAATAAAGATATATAGAGAAATTAATTATTTATAGAGATTATATTTATTTCTTTTTTAACATTTCACACAAAAATAAGAAATTCTCCTTAATAACATATGAATTTTAAATCGACTTAGGTAATAGCCATTCTTGTGGATTCTTAATTGTCAATAAATCTATCTCCTTTTGGGTAAAATCCTTGATTTTCATCTTTGGAAGTACGTTGTTTAAAATATGAGCGTAACCATGGCCTCCGAAAGTTATCTGAAAAAAAATCATGCAATGCACTCTATTATTGACGTTATTTCTGTATAACTAAACGAATATACTATCTGCATACCAATCGATGTTTTGTATGAATATCATGACTCAGCAACACTCTGTTTAATTTTCCATTGTCTCGAAGAAGTTTGATAAATTCTATACGTTGTGCATCAGAAGGCATATCAATTGTGGGAGCTAGTTGATAGAAGGAACATTCGATACCAAACAGATCAAACTGACAATAACACCCAGTATCATCGGCAAACTCCAACAAACTATCTTCCGCAGTTAATGTCCCTATTACACATCATAGTCAACAACAGAATGTAAACAATTACCGATTGTTTTTTATTTAAAAGAACATATCAAAGTTTTCAATTAGCCTATTAAGAACAATTAGTTACATGATTTTACAATGTACATATGTATGTATTTCAAATAATTCTTGCGTAGCAGCATTCGCTATTGTAAAGCTCGAGAGATATCGTAAATTAAAGTATACTATGTAGCATCAAGATAAGAAATAACGGAATGACAAAAGTAAAGCTGCAAAAGTATATTCATTATCTTGTAGTACTTGTATATCATTTTCAACGTTATCGATAAGAAATCGCGTTAAGAAAGGCAAATTCCAATTACGATCTATTAACTGAGAAAAGAGAAGAAAATAAAGAAACATTTATATTAACGTTAAATAACGTACGATCTATGTGAGACATTATTGCTTTATGGGATTCTCCGCCTGCTTCTTGATAAATTCGCATGATCTCGGATGGTGCCGCTGCGTTCCTTCCAGGATGAAAACTGACGGAACATCGTAAATGCGCTTGAGCTTCTCCCGTAGCTTGAATCGCACGTTTCTCAAAATCTTCATGAAACACAAATTTCCAATCAGTTTTTTTTCAGGCTATCTTATTACACAACAATACAGTACAGGAAAAAAAGAGCATCGCGAAAATTTAACGGATAAACTGTTAAAATAAACGGCACCGTCAATTGGCCAAGTACTGCCCACTTCTCCGATAAATCCTGCTTTAACATCGGGACTACCCTCACATCCTAGTGTCATTTCCTTTATTATCAAGTTATACATTTCCTCTGCGGACATACTCAATTCACTTGGACTCTGGGTTGCCGCAACATAGTGTCCTTAAATACGTAAAAATTATCAAACAAAAATTACGGTAGAATGATTTCAAATTATCAAAGAATACCAGTTCCAGCAATGACATTGATGTCAGTTTCGGCGCTAAATCTTTTCATCAAAGGAATATCACGTTTCAAACCATGACTGCTATTCTCGACGATGGTACCACCGCCAAACTCGCGATATAATTTCAAATCTTCCAAAATTGCATCCGCACTTTCAGTATCGTTGAACGTAACATTGTAAATACTACTGTACCTGCAACAGTTATTCCAAATGATTTAAATAATCCGCATCTTAAAACGCGAAGTCGGAATTTGTTTAACTTACGGATATTGATTGACGAATCCAACTTTACGAAGGTCAATTGTTCCGTCAAAAAAGCGTTTTAAATGATTCGGCGGTGGAACATAAAAATCCGTGAAATCCAAAGACAGGTGTTCGTGTGTTAAAGTTCGGCCAAGCGCTGACAATTTACGCTCTCCTAACACTATGCAGATAAATATTTATTAAATGTATTATATTATTGTTGAATAAAAAAACAAGATAAAATTACGATTTTTTAAATCTTATTTATGCAATAATTTCGTAATAATTCATTTGAAACCATTTTTTTTATCAAGAATATTGTTAAAATTAAAAATGAAAATATTGCAAATTTGTTACTTCACTATTGCACTTACCAGTCTGCACATTTCCGCCAGCTAAGGTCATTCTATTGAGAATACTCGATATTTCCTGTACAAAATGTTTAACAATTCTAGATTCAACGTATAACTTGAAAACTTTTCTATGTCACACTACCTCGACATATAAATTTATAAATATCATTAGATTAATAATTTGTATGTTGGGCTCTAAAGTGAGATATCGAAAGTATGACAATCTGCGACATGTACTACACACAGTGACAATATGATAACTGAGGTACTTTTATCAATTTAATTGCGAAACAATTGCGTAAAGGCGCTTATTGGCCTGCCGTTTAAATTCGAAAAGTAGTTACTATTTATAATTGCATTCGTACCGTGTATGTATGTATGTAAATATATTTTACATACTACATTTTAATAAATTACAATTTAAAGAAACAAGTAGACGGAGAAACATCGTACAAAGCTCATTTCGTACAAAGTGCTGATTTTTATTTTGCACTTAATGAGTACACAGTAATGATCTCTGAATTCGCTTTAAGTTTGTTTTCAATCGTAGAACCAGATAAGCAAAACGAAGATCACACGTGTATCTTGTTCTTTATGTATCTTCCTGAAAAGTAGTTCAATTTCTATAATTTCTTGTATTCGTTTGCCCAATAATAACATGTAACGCATTTCACATATCGAAGCATTATAGGTGTCAATATTTTACATTCTAAATGAGATTAATAACTGCATCTTATGCCTGTAACAATTATCTTATTCTTTTTAAACGAGGAACGTAGTACGTATCTCATAGAATAATTCTCTCATTCTCACGCTCATTTTTGGTACTATTTTGAAAATGAAAGACATACCGGGAGAAAAAAGTGAAAGATATCAATAAATAAATATAGGAATGAAATACTTTATCAATAGGACAGGTAGATAAAAAAGAGAAGACACTAAACAATTATATTACGTACATTCTCTTTCACATCCGGTAATTTGTCTATTTTCTGTTATGTGCCTTTCATTTGTGTGATACAATATAAAATGCTATGCCCACGTATGTATATGTCACATAGTAGCAAGTACAATCGTAACTGTGACTAACGTAACATTTCATATTTTCAATACATACGCGTATGCCGATATAAACGATCATTTTCTCTATCTAAATCAAGTAACGGCCTTCGGGTCGAAAGAACTTAGTGAATCTTATCGACACGAACTTAGAAACAGCATGTAACTGTTTAAAAAGTACCATAAAATGTGTATCATAAATATAACTAATTTAATATACAAAATATAATTTTTAATTAACAATTTTTTAAATTTCATTTTTCTTTTGCAATTATTTATAATTATTTGATTAATAAAAGAAGTAACTGCAAACAGAAAGTATACAATGTACACAAAGTACGTATAATATAATGTAATGTATTTTCCTTTCACACATATAAAGATATAATTTTATTTCAAAGATATAATATTGAAACTTTGGACGCAGAACATAAGCCATTAAATAATCATGGATATTTTTCTGGAATAAATTACTGTTATTTTTAAAGTTATCCCTTTACAAATAAATTAAAGTTCATTCAAATTCTTCTTCGCAAAAAGATTCTCGTCGTTCCAAATCATCATCATCATATCACGAAGCATATTATGTCACATATTTCAGGAACACATCCCTTCAAAATACGTACTTAGTTTTTATATGCGTGGACACGCATAATGCGTACAGTGTGTGTATATGCGCGCGCGCGTGTAGTAAACTTAGCAAGTAGAGATGTATTAACTTGCTTTTGATAAATATTAATATAATTGTTTGACATTGCATAATATACAACCGATATTTTATTCCCGACAGTTCCGGCTGCGAGATGATCGATCGATCAACGGTTCCATTTCACGACACAATTGCACGATCGTCCAACGGCCACTTTCGTAGCCAAATATGTTTTTTTTTTCACAATCACTAAATCAACGTCGATAATTATACATATAATATAATAATGGTAATAATAATAGTAATATAGAGATAGTACCATAATAATAATTTACATTTACACAAAACTTTTTCACTCGCTTTCGCTGTTAATTAATTACATTATCTAGCTACATGCTTACGGTTATATACGCTTGGGCTTTAACGCGTAACAGTCTCTACTCAATCATAAATTCCTAAGAGAAACGATGAAATGCTCGAATGGATACAAAAAGATACCGAGCAATCGTAAAAAATATACAGAATAACGCGTAATATACAAGTCGATAAGAGAATGTCTTGTTTTCAAATTTTCAAAGTTTTATAATCGTCATCGTGCTAGAACTTTTTAATCTGTTAGAGAAATCTTAAACATTGCAGAAAATATCAAGGGAACGTCCCTTCTTATTACTTAAAATATCTTGTATTACTCGTGGCTAAGAAATAGTTTGTAAATATTAAAAAGTCGGTCACAAAAGAAGTAAGAATCAATTCATGATTGGAACAGATTCTACTCGGGTGAAATTGGTAAGTACCCACGATGGACACTTGGATCTAGCATGGGCTACATTGGAAAATGATTAGTTTAGTCCATATGAGAGTGATGTATAATAACATGAAATATTATTTCAACCTACAAGTTTCCACGTAGCACAATATCTTCATAAACTATCATCGCTATCATCGGCATGTGTTTCAACGTTAGCACTCCCATCTAGAACAGCTCCACCTCCTTCTCTGCTCGTTTCCGTTTCGTGCTCCATAGAATTATTATTTTGTAGCTGCTGTTCATCCGCTATCGGTGACGTAACGTATGAAATTATCTTTAATAATACGTTTACTTATAATAGAATATTTCATGATATCTTTTGTAATACCTGATTGCGTCCCTGGTGAATCCTCGTCGCCTTGCCCAGGACTTAATATAGCTTCCTTGATTTGACTATTAACACCTTTTGGATCTAAATCTGTTGCCCAACTGAAGTACATTAGTGCAAGATGAGTATTTCCTAACTTCTTATGTACCTATTTTAATAATAAAACAATAAATTTAAATAGCTATAAACTTTATATAAACGATTAATAAGATTATCATATATATATAAACATTACTTATAATCCGTTACATTTATTACCTTTCCTATCGAATAATAGACTAGAAACTCTTTGGGTACAATATTCTTTAGCTCCTCAAACTCCCTAAGAGCTTCTGCGTGACGACCAATGGAAAAATTAATAGTCGCACGATGAAACTTGCAAAGAGTATTATCAGGATCATTAGCAATCGCCGTATTTAATGTCCTTAGAGCTTGATCAGTTTTTTTAAGAGCATGCTGTACAACACCTATGTGGCACATAATAGCAGAATTTTGTGGATTTATTTGTAAAGCTCGTTTGAAATGTAATTCTGCCAAACTGTATTGTTCCTGTTTAGAAAATATAGTTCCTAATCCAAACCTATAAAATGAAATAATTTCATAAAATATGACATACGCAAAAATTATTAATCTCATGAGTGTATCTATAGACTCACCAAGCATTATAGTGTCTAGGATCGAGTCTAATTGCATTGCGAAATGCTGTAATTGCTTTATCTAATTCTTCGGTCATCACATATTCATGACCAAGAAGTGTATAGGCATATGGAAAATTAGGATCTACCTAAAAAATGTTACAATAGTATTTATTATTGTCCTGATACATGAATATCGAAATTAAGTGATATAATTTTTACAGCCGTATCTTAAACAAGTCAATGATATACCTGAATGGCTCTTTGGAAAAACTTGATTGCTGTTTCATGTTCAGTTTGTGCTGAGAATAAATTACCAGTAGCACACCATGCAGCTGGAGAATTTCGATCTTCTGATACAAGTTCTTGAGCAAGCGTAGATAATTGAACTTCCGCATGTAAATGCCACAATACTGTGCTATAAATTTCCATTAATTCTGTTCTTTGAGGTTCCAATTGCCTTACATCAGCAAAATAACTGAAAATATAATGCAATTAAAATATGAGAATATTAGATAAATGCAAAATATATAAAAATTCATTTAAAAAATATCAAAATATCAAATATATATATATACGTAGGTCACTATTTATATTTCGGGAACTCCCGAAATATATTTCCCGATTTTTTCG
>JAITYT010000458.1:1302319-1315466 GCA_025433975.1 Liostenogaster flavolineata
CAAAATGATAGCGATGTATATGACGTATAAAGCCCGCGCATCGTTTTCCCCTGGATTATAATAACCAGCCACTCTTTTAAATATGTCATGAGTTTCTATATTCAAAAGTATCCATTCTGTGTACTTTTATGCTTGAATGCATTACCACGATTTCTTTTTCTTTTATTCGATAAAAAATTGTATCGAAAAAAATCGATGATTCATAATCGACGATCATCGCTATCAACGATTTTTCTTCCTCGATCGTATTTAGGCAGTCGACATATCATTGATATTCTTTTACTTTCCTCTTAGAAGGAAAAAAATGTCTTTCTCATAACAGTGTTGTAATCATTGCGTGTTTTCCCGTATCAAGTGTTTGAAAAAGATATAAATATGGTATATGGATATAAATAGGATATGATCAGACATTATTGATACATGTATCTCTGTAATTATCATTGATTAAATAAATGAACAAATTCCTAGCTTTTAATCATACACAGTGGCCAATAAGAGAACTTTGTTGCTGCTGCAGCAGTCTGAAATGATTGTATTGCTTTGATAGCAGACACAATATTGCACAATTGACGAGAAATATACGTTACTGTGTAAGACATCGCGATAAAACGAAAGTTATTGCTCTCTTATTACTATTTTTCATCGTTTGAAATTATACACTTGGTTTCACAAGTTCGTGGATCGAAATCACAATTAAAGGTGTAACATGAAACGAGAATAGACTCGATACAGACATTATCCGTTGAACATATACTCTCGGCTCAATGATCGACATTATTGTTATTTCGATAAGTTACATAGATTGGCTGCGTCACTTGCGTCTTTCTTTCAAAATAAAAATACGTTATCGCATCTTTTTTTATGCACAGGCGTATTGAAACGTACATATATGTATGCGCAGTAACCACGAAAGGTGGTTTTTGATGATCTCTATTCAAAGCATAAAATTCTATTCATCGTAGCATGGAGACTCATACATCTAGGCACTGTTATCTTGGCACTTCTCTACATTATTTTATTTTTAACGATCGTTAACAGTGATGACAATATTTTTGGATTTGAAAGGCTCGAGAAAGACTTCGTAAAATCAGTACTATTATGCATATAAAAGATTTTCGAACACGTCGCGATATGGCGTCATATCATTTAAACAATTCGTACAAAAATGATGTAAGACGTAATGGCGGCTTCAATGATCGTAAATTACTATCAGCGATAATGATTCGCACGATCTCTCGATACTTACGACAAGCTGAGAACGGACTAACCCTAGTCTGTTTAAAATCAGTGATGACCCAATACTTTTAACATCGTTACGTTTTGCGCCGCTGGTGCGTTCAGTTATTCCTGATACGCTGTTTTTCGTATCCGCGTAGGATACGAGAGGAACGAGAAGTATTAATCGCGATACATCCCTCGTTCGAACGACTACGATAGATGAAACCAATCGTTTTATCGTTATCTCTAGCTTAGCATACGAAATCTCAATGAAGGATCTCGTCGATCAGATACGCAGCGATACCGCAAATAAAATACACGATTCGGAGAACAATCTTTTTAATAGTCCATTGTGATATTTTTTCAACAACTCCAGAAGAATTCCTCGATGTATCTATCAAGGCCACTAGAGAGGTATGCCGACAAAACGAAGATACAACCTAGCAACAATTTTATACTTCGGAGATCATTGGTCCACCCTTCGACGCGATGAATTATTAGCAATGCCAAACGGAATGAACGGAACGAGATCGAATATCAGATCGAGATCTATCTATCCGATATTAGATATGACTGATCTATATTCAATGGGGGTGTTAAAGAGGAGGCATTTACTGGCGCGTGATTTTCATTCGTAGGCGGACTATGCCAGAGAGAAAAAAGTGAGAAGTTAGGGAAGCTTCCAGGTCGTAAGAGCAATCGTCGACAAAAGCAAAGAGAAATGATTACGATATTTCTTCGATTTATGATGTAGTTGAGATGACCAGAGTCGTAAACCGGGCCCCCACGAACCATCGTTCCTTCCTCGGAGCTTCTGGTATCTCGCGCATCATGCGTCATGTTACAACAAGTATGACAATCGTTCCTGCGCGGAAAAAAGCGAAATCGTTTAACACGCCACGCTACACAAAAACGTCGAAAAACTAAACTGTCCAAGACACATCGGAATATTGCTCGAAAAGACACGCGAGGTAGCGCGCGGAAACGTGATTTGTTCTGAAAATTCTCGGAGCTGGCTACCGAGCACCTCTTGATTCGTTCGTTTGTTAGTTCTTGCCATTCTCTTCTTTCTTTTCGTTAACGCCTTCGGAATTTTGTCTTGATATCGCGTTTGCCGACTTTGTGATCCGTTCTCGACGTATCGAATATTGCTCCGACGTTTCCTAAAATGTCAAATTTGTAACATATGATCTGTAGTAGTAAGACAAATAAAATATAAACATATAAAAACACTGTGCTTGCAACGCGCTTACAGTGTTTATTTTTATAAATTTTGCACATATGTGTATGAATAATTTTAAATCGTTACATAACGTTATATAGTTAAATCTCCTTGATGGTCGTAATCGATAATAGATCTTAACGAAAGCCACGAATTGAGCAAAAGTCAAGTTGATAATATCATCGAGGGTCACTCGATCTTATTCGAAGTTATTTTTTTTCATATATTTTTATCTACGTTTATAGTTTTGCTCCCATGTCGATAAAGATGCACTCGAGGCACGCGACTCGCATCGTGCTACTCTCCCCTCTTAATGTCCAGCAACACTATGATCGGTTATTTGCACGCGTCTTGCCAATGGAATCACTGAAGCATCGGTGGTGGTGGTGGTGGTGGTGGGAAGGTTTGCTATCTGTATGAGAACGGTATAAATGTTCGTTGCGATCACGCTTGAAGTTGCTTTTAAAAGACCGTTGTCTCCGAGTGTACTGTTGGTATAAGTCTTCCGCCGTCGTGACGAAGAATTTCCTCGATTCTCTCGAGACAAGAATTCGTAGCGTTCATCATAACATCAGGTCGAAACGAAGAGAAACGCAACAATGCCTACCTGTACTTGCGAGAGGATTCAGGGTGACAACGACGATAATCACGTATGCCAGCTAAAGATTCCACAAGAGGAATTGGTTGAACTGCACGAGAACGAAGACGGAAAATACGATAGTGCCGTTAGGTAGGGTTCTTCTTATTCTCGTCTCTTCTTTCTCCTCCTCTACCCTGTCTTTCGCTAAATCGGTGTCATCGAGTGTAGAACGTCGGTAAGCGCATTTCCATTCCTTTCCTACGATATTCTTAAGAAGAAGGTAGGCAAAAGTAGAATATAAAGATGAAAAACAATAAAAAGTTTCTTTCATCGATTCTCGTTCAACATGAATTTCGTTCGCGGTACAATAAATTATCTAGAAACTTGCAAGGAAAAACGACGTTTCACGATTTACAGTTTTCTGGTTCTTGCGTTCAAGTTGATTAATTGCTTGACGGCAAATCGATTAATCGTGATATCGTAAATGGCCCGTGAAGATTCCTATTTTATCTTACCCTGCGTACCTTTCCTTCTCGATGGTTACTAAAAGAATCAAGCGACCAATTTGATGAAAATATATCGTTTAACGACTCGATCGACTCTGACATTTCTTCTCTTTTTTCAATGTTCTCCTTTTCCTTTATCGTTATCAACGACGCAAACGATGGAACCAAATCGATATAGATCTTGTATACTATCATCGTATCTCAACGTTAAGTTATCAAATGGTTTAATTAAGTATTCCATTCTTATCTTACCATATAATCTTAACACTTAGCCGATCGATCGGGGAGATCTCTCCACTTTAAAGTAAGTTGGTGCACGACCGATCGGGGAGATCTTCCACTTTGACGTTAGTAATGCGTTTCTTTTTTTGCGAAACAATTAGGGCAACTAATTAAAACAAATAGAGGATTTCCGCAGGATTTAAAAAACACTACATTGAAAGAACATGAAATAAAATTTGCAAGAGACAAGTTCTTTTACAACTTTGGAAACTTCGTACGCGATAGAAAAAACAAGACGAGCACCGAACACGGTGGAAATCATAGAGTCGCTGTGGCGCGCGCGGTCGGATAAGTGTTAATATATTGTAATTTGTTTTGTATCGTAATCCTGTTCTCGTACACGTGTACGCATTCGGTTGGGTAATATACGCGCACGTTAATCCAGCAGCATTAATTCGGCAAGTTAGCCAATCGATTTATGTCGGGCCTTTAAAAGTGATCGAAGGGCGATAATTTGTTTATTCGAAATAAAAATGCTAAAATGGCTGTCTATAGGTCGTTGCCTGAAGCGGCTAGGCGCTACTATATTCTCTATTTATTGCAAAAGAGCGGAACAATTTTATCGAGCGAGTCGAGACAATTGCGATGTTTCGAAAGGTTTCGTCTTATACGACACGGAGAATCGGTAAAATATCGAAATATCATGTCTATTAACAAGAGTTCGAAGAACTCATCGAACGAACCGTTCGTATTCCTAATACGTACACACATACACGAGCAAATACTTTTCCGCTTTCACGTTGGATTGGTCTCTGATAGTTGTGTGCCGGTTTACGAACCAGCGGATTGATATATTTTCTAAAATACAAAGCAAAACGTTCGCCTCTCTCGTTGGGACGGGATAAAAAGCTCACCCTGTATGTCGTGCCTTCATGGTGTGTGATACAAAGGGAAATTCGGTTTTGTCTCTGACGTTCTTATATGGGATTATAGTCGCTTTACGATATTTCATTATATAGAGAGTTGAATATGGCTTCTTTCTCGCGATGTTTCTATTGTGAATACAGTTAGCTGTAGACATTTGTAAATCGTGCATTAAAAACGCGTAACGGTATTGGAAAAACGATATAGGTAGATGCGTTTCTTGTTTCCACGGCTTCGTGGACTTGACGCGATCGACGTCACACAGTTACAGCTCTTGGTCTCGTGCGTTCGCTCGTGTATCGGACTTTAGAAAACTGGAAGAAGCGTATTTAAATTAACGACAAGCGAACCACAAAAAGATTCAAATTACGTTTAATACACGATGTGCATTTAGCAAATACATACACGGAATTTTAACAAAATATCCGTAATAACCGTGGCGGAGGTATTTCCTTTCCTTATTTTCACGTAAAAATCGTACTACAATGTGGGCTCGTTCTCACGATTTCATTGTCGACCATCGAACGTATTGATAAAGAAACAAAGGGCTAAAGAACGAAGTAGAATAATTCTTCTGAAATCCTTTCATTGCTTATCTCCCCTCCTCGCTTCAGGAAGATAACGTATTCCCTTCGGAATAATCCGTTCCTTGTTACATACCTTGGATCGTATTCGCTTTAACTCAATCGCGCTTATATACGCGCGCGCATCTCGTATTCATGATCTTGCGGACTGACAGAACGCCATGGGAAATTCGTGAATCTTACTGGGATCTAAAACACGTTCAAACTTCGATGAAAGAGTAACGCGGCGTGGTGATCTTCGCCAAAGACGCTCGATGGAGATTTTCTTAAATTTTGATCGACAGAGACAATTACAACGCGTGCACAATGCAATTATAATAAATAGGTGTGTTGTGTGCGCGACTGATAAGATTATTCAAAAATTAAATTTGTTGGGCCAATGGCAAGTCGGACCTACCATGCGCTGCAATTTAATCGAAGCCTCTGGAGATCAGCAGCCAAGTTATCCAAGCGAACAGGTAGCAAACCAACTATCCTAACCAGCTTCCTTCTCAATGTCGCTGCTTCCAGGCATCTATTAATTTTCCGTGCTGTCCACCTCATCCCCCACTGTTCGTCCACTGTGTTACAACGGACAAGTATCTTTCGTTCTTTCGCGTGCAGACAATGGGGGTTTTGTGTTGGCACTGTCCGACGCGGAATTGAGAGGCTGCGCTTGAGAAAGACGAGAGGAACGAAGAAATCGAGCCGTTTTAGCCTCCTCGCCCTATTTTTTTATTCGCGTACGTTCTTTTAATCGCATACGCGTTGGATAAAATTCATAAGAAAGCGTATTGTTTATAATACAGTTTGACATGCAGGACGATATTTCTTGTACTATAGTGCTTTTTATACGAGCTGCACAACGTTTAGTAATAATTTATGTAATCTTTAAAAACTATGATACGTGCTTGGTGTATACTAGCCTGATATGTCATCGAAACAAAGAATCAATGAAAAAATTCATTTTCTTCGTCATTGAATCGCGTAACGTTATTTTAAATCGTACACGTGTGCACTCGTAAAATCCAGACAAGATTCGTCGAAGCATAAAATTCCGCATTTATTGCGAGATCGACAACGATTTATTTAATGGTGAATTCGTTCAGCGCATAAAACGTAACAACGGCAATCTTTTTTCCTTTGGCTCGAGTAAAGATATACAGTCAACAACCCTCTTATAACACGATTAATTCGTACCGCGTTATATGAAAACCGCGCTATAAGAAATTCAGAGTTAGTACAAATTAGTTGATTCGTACAGCGTTATATGGGAACTCGAAAATAAGTTGATGGAATGATGTTGAATGGAAACCGCGCTATAAGAGTACCACGATTTATGTTGACTGTACAGAGGTGTGAAGTACTTTTGGTATTCTACTTTCCTCGTCTTTTCTCAATGGAAGGAATTTAATATTTTCTTTTTTCTCATAGTTAAATACAGCATCGCACTATGTACTTATGAACACGCGTCGTAGTCTTTTTAATTTTTTTCCAATGCGCGCAAAAAGTACGTATGAATTTTATCGGCTAGAGTAAGAGATATTAGATATTTTAATATCGTTATTACGATGTTATTTTCCAGGTTCAGCGATGGTTCCGTACGACTGAGAAATCCAAATATCGAGTTGATGGATCAAGATATATTGTATCATCTTGCTCTTGGCAGTGGCTCGCACGATCTCGTGGCAATGTTTGGCGACGTGAAGGTAAAAATACATATAGTAATCGTTTTAGGTAAGTAGTCATCGACTAATGAATTAATTATACCGTTTGATGAATATATCGTCGTATTTGCATATGTTGCCTCGATGGAGGGAAAAATTATAAGCTATTCGTTGGAACTCGCGTATGTGCATTCGATAGAACTTCTATTTGATACATGATTTTGTTGTTTGACGAATTAGTTTCAATATACATACCGAATGCGTAAAAATATTCCAATCAACTTCGTACAACGTCGTGTTCACACTGGTTTGTATAATAGATACGTCTGCGATAATCTTTTTATACGAACGAGGTCCGTTGTGCGATTTTCAATATGTCTATTCTGGTTACCGATCTCCTCTTCGGTATTTTACCTGCATTATAGTAGAAAATGGTTAGTAGTGAAAGAGAAACGAATCTTCAATAAGAACATTTTCTAGATGAAAAACAACCCAAGAGCGTATACTTCCATCGTTAAAATTTATTTAAATATCTAAAGTATTTCGAAATGTAGGAAATCTGCGGCGAGTTGATGAAGAATGTTTTTTCAACCTCGAGATATAATGAGATCGCATTGATGATTCTAGTATACTTCATCTGTTAAAGATAATATATTTAATAATTGATTTTGTGTATTTAAATTACGTAGTTTCGTATCTGATCACTCGACGTTCTTTACTCTGGTGCAAAATTGCGACACCTAAATACAGAGATATGGGAAAATCACTATACTTCGTGCAAAAGAATTGATTCCTTATTTAAAATAATGTTTCGTACTACGCGATCCGTGAGAACGAAACTTATTTACATTTTTTTTAACGTGATATATTGAAAGATATTACTATGGTAAATACAGTATAGAAATGTATTTAATTACCTACAATAAATTATAAATAACGTGTATAAAATTACATGAGGATATAAAGAATAAAATTCTTTTCTCTAAAAATTATCATGTTTCCGTTGGCCAGTATTGTGTCACGAGCAATATAAAATCCTCATTATCGATCGAATCATTGGAATGTCGAGTTTCATTGTTATCGAGGCCATTGGAATTATCCAGTCAAAATTATCGTGTTTTTCGAAATTGTTTCCTTATTTGGCAAGTTTTGTTATAAAAATTATAAACCTAAAATAAATCCATTTACGGAATCAAACAGAAACTTATGTGATTAATTCTTTAAAAATAACGTCAATATTCAACATAAAGGACTGATGGAAACCTTGACCCGTTCTCACTTGGTTGCTACAAACTAAAAGAAAGATATTTAGAGATATGTCGAAATGCATTCTATACAATGAAGAGAAACGCATTGATGCATTTCGACGAATAATAGATCTTAATTAGAAGACACTTATATCGTCGTTGTAATAATAATAATTTAAGACTATAATGCCGTTTAACAAAAGGAATTTCCCCTTCTCTCTCAGGTATTAGCCATATCGGTTATTTAAAAGTGAATAAACCGATGGTTTTAGAATGAAATCGGTACATTTAGCGATCAAGTACAACAAACAGTAGAGATACGAAAGGCGGTGCACTTACAATCCTTAGTATGATTCGATTGAAAATGCGACCGCGATATTTCACAGTTTACTACGTAAAATCGGAATAACATGGTCGCGGGAGTCGCTTGGCAAATTTCTCAAGAGTATTTGTCCGACGAACCGTGAGATTTAAACGGTTAAGCTTATTGGCTTGAAATTTTACAGCAATCGTGATTTCAAAATCTTTCGGTACGATCGTCGACTTTAATCGACCGTCTATGATTACACTATCGACCATAAAGTAATGCTATGCGGCTGTCTACTTGCGTTATATCTCGAAGAAGCTAAGCACAGCCAGTAGAAAGCGAAATTGACACGATGGTCAGTGTCGATCAATAATTACTCGGCTTGTTCTTTTGCTTTCGTGTGTCTCATCGTGTGCCTCTGGCACGAATCATAGTAAAATTACACGGATACTGGTACCTGTTTTATGCTACCACACAAGGGGTGATTAATCCTCGATTATTCCATTGGCACGTCTGTAACGATAATCATTTTCAACCTCGATCCTTCCCCAATTCGCCATCTCTCAAAGCATCGCCGTTAAAACTTCGTATACACAGAAGCTCAAAATGTAATAGACATAAAAGCCCTTACCAAAGGAGAAGAATATCATCAAGCCGAATCGAGAGAATGGCTATTAATGGGTCGTTTTACGATGATATTCCAAAGTTTCTCTTACCCGTTTGCTTTCTATGACGAGTAGTATGTATTGATGTTACGTTACCGTCGATCTTTTTGTTCGCGGAAACAAACAGCGTTTACCTTATGGAGTTTGTCATTGTATTCGTTGCGTTGCTGGGATAGCGAATATGGCTTCGTTTCTACGTTTCCTCGCAGTTTTGTCGAACTTTGACACACGAGTTTCTTTTTTCCTTTCCCTATGGAATAGTTACTATTTGCTATTCATTGGACCTGTAAAGTTTTCATTATGGGTCGATAATGGAAGGTACAAGTCACGCTACTACGGCGAAACGTATGTCACAAAGCCTATCTTGGTATTATTACATTGTGAGAAACGCATTCATCAAAAATAAACGACTGAAAGGACGAATGGAGTACGCAGAAAATTTGAATGAAATGAATGGGAATTTAGTCGTATCGATATAATTTTGTATAATTCATTAGAACTACGCATTCCTCAACAAGTAGCTACATCTGAACTTTCGAAGAATTTATATTTCATTGTGGAAAAACGTAGGAAATGTTACGAGTTCGCGTCATAGTACAAATATCAACCGTTGATCGGTGGTAGAAAAAAACATCGACGAAATAATTCTTCCTAAAATATATCAAGAGTATAAAAATAACATTTGACAAACGATCACAGCAAAGAAAGGTCTTCGAATCATCCCTGAATTTTTAATCTACGAATACTAGCCCGGCGGTTTCATCACGCGGAATAATTCAATCATCGAGTTACCTGGATTAGATAAGAAGGTACGCAGAGAGGAGGACGATGCAGAAATGGCGTTGAAACGAAGGAAATGTCCATCCAATGTCGTCGTAAAGGGACGCCGCGGGTGTCTTTGCGATCAGGCTTTATTTTTAACAAGTTTTAACGTGTATGCGTTTTAATAGCAGCCAGTCCACGTTCATCTCTACATCCAGCGATCTTTTATTTTTTTTTTTGGTTACATTGTATACATGTTGCAGTTCGTGTGTATGGGCGGGACACCGAAACGGATGGAGCAATTCGCCAATTACATCATGAAGGAAATAGGTCACAAGATCCCGGCTGGAACGACCCTTGTTGACATCAGTCAGTACTCGTATCGTTACTCCATGTACAAAGTCGGACCTGTACTTTCAATCAGTGTGAGTATATTTGCGTCGAGTGGCGGAGGCAAAATGCAGTTGAAGAGAGGAAAGTGTATGTGTGTGTGTTTGCGTGAGAAAAGCATCGTGAAAAAAATTGCACAGCTGTCGAGTTAAAAGTTTCTCGTTGAAATTAATGCGCGAGTATTTTTTTTTGATAATTTACAATGTATAACCGGTGAAAGATTTTTCAAATGAACGAGGAGGGAGGCTACTGATCGATCGTAAGCTTTCTAGCGTTCGACAGACTGCCCCATCATCGGGTTTACGTTGCACGAGCGTTATCAAAAGTGATACTATTATCAAGAAATTCTAATGTATAATATCAATCAAGCAAGGTATCAAACTTATCGAGCATTTTGTTACATATGTATATAAAGGTATCGAGGGATATCTCTCTCCTGTTTCCTTCACTCTTTTTATCCGGTGATATGTTTCTAGAGTCGACGATTTTCATTGGTTCGCAAAAGTAATCCAACTTGAGATAAGTGAATGATAAGTTCGTTGTTTGTCTTTCTTTTAATTCGGAGATCTATCATTTATCGGAAGAATCTTGGTAAATAAGTTTTGAAAGATTATTCTTTACTTTTTACTTCTATTTTTATCGAAGTTCAATGAATTCTATTTTTCTTTAGAGCGAATTCGAAAATAGTTAATTGTATATATACATATTTTTTGTTCAGCACGGTATGGGTATATCTTCTGTTGGAATTCTATTACACGAAGTGATTAAGTTGATGTACCATGCCAGAGTGAAGGATCCAATATTCTTTAGAATTGGTACTTGCGGTGGTATTGGCCTCGAGGGTGGCACGGTAGTTATTTCCGAAGAAGCTGTGGATGGCATGATGAACCCTTTCCTAGAACTGGTAAGTTTTACGATTCGCTCTGTCTTTCTTGTATCTAAAAACTTTCGATATTTCTAAAAATTTAACGTTCAAATAGTTTCGTTTAAAAATATTGCAATCACCATTTTGATTACCTGAATACATTGTTTATTTGTATATAAAACGTTTATAGAAAATTAACTTCATAAGAGTATTGCTTTTGTAGCCAGTATTAGGTAAAGTCATACGAAGACCGGCGAAACTCGATCGATACTTAGCTCGTGATTTGAAAGGTTTGGCACATCGTGACGATCCTTACGACACGATAATTGGAAAAACAATGTGTACTTATGACTTCTACGAAGGGCAGGGTAGATTAGATGGTGCCTTCTGCGATTATACGGAGAACGAAAAGATGGAATACCTCGGCAAATTACAGAAAACTAAAGTGATAAATATAGAAATGGAGAGCCTTTCGTTTGCTGCTCTCACACATCACGCTGGTATTAAATCCGCCGTGGTCTGCGTAACGTTATTGGATCGACTTAAAGGAGATCAGGTATATCTGCTTGCTTTTTTCTTCTTCTTCATGTATAGTTATTTAGCGTCGATTAATTTCTCTTTTGCCGTATGTATATAGGTTTTGGCACCGAAGGAGGTCCTGAACGAATGGCAAATCAGACCACAGAAACTCGTTGCTCGATATATCACGAGATATCTTCAACGTAAAGGTAGATTGTCCGTAGAAGGTCATGGTTCTATGTGTGTTAAGAGTCCTCGTCGATTTAAATTAGTTCAACAAGAGTCGGAGACTTATGAATAATCGTATACATTTGATGTATTTGATACGACTCTGAATTCATGAAAAAATGAACTGGATCTGCAAAGAAGCAGTATAATGTACTGCCAAAGTACAATTTTATTAAAAGGCGCGCACAGGTTTTGCACGATGACGTTGATCTAAGTTTTACGTAAAACTTATTTTACTTATTCATGTATATACTTTCTCGTGAATGCTGCGATATTTTATGAATAATCTATATTGCTCACCAACAGACCGATGTGTAACAAAGAAACATCATTCGCTGCTTTAGAGTAAAAGAAAATAATACAGTTCGATAATGAAAATTCATTTACATTAACTTTAATCTTTATGTTAAGTTAAGAATACTTTTTTCCCTACAAATGTATGTGATGTAGGACGACGAATTATTATTATTATTTTGTAACGAAAAACTTCAACGATAACAATGTGTTTTTGTGTTACGCGATAGTAATGTATTTATACATTTAAATAGATAATATTTACCAAAACTGGGTGCTAATGAAGATTTAATTGCGAATTTTTAATAACTATTTGTTATTTAAAGTAACAATCGTAAACGGGGGTTATTGTAAGTTAAACTTTGCAAAACTATGACATCGTGGAATTAAATGTACTGTTCACCGCGATTTAAAGCTAAATATAAAATTACTCTCTGGCTTTTGCACGAAGTGGATTAAAGTCTTAATAGAATAAATTGAGAATAAAAACAGCTTTTATCAACACAACAAATTTACTAGAGTTCATTGTTACTGATAATCTAAGTACAAAGTACGTAAGATTTTTATGCATGTAATTTAAAAAAACATTATATTGATTTTGGTCATTTTTGACAATATATTCGTTACGAATTTTTGTTTGAAATACGGCAATTTAACAGTAAAAGTTACACATTCCATTGATATCAAGAAGATAAGTATTTTTTTATTTTATTATTTACATAATTAAAAGTATATATAAAAATACGTAAGGAAAAAGGGATTAATCATTTTTTTTAAAGTTTAAGTGAAGTCAAACTAAAAATAAAGAACAAAAATGTTTGATTATGTAGTATAATTTGGTTAAATATACATTAAATCTAAACATTCCCACTATATATCACACTATATATCACACTAAGGCTCACTGCTCTAGTGTCAAATATTTACTACAAATGTATTCAGTATATACAGTGGGGGGGGGGGGGGGG
>JAITYT010000458.1:1367880-1379489 GCA_025433975.1 Liostenogaster flavolineata
GGATGTAACTCGAGTAGGTACGTGCGTTGTCGATTATCTACTTATTCTATATTTATACTTCAGTGCTTGTCCCATTAAATTTGTTTTCCAAATGCAACTGAAAATCTTATTTAACTTGAACAAGAAAAGCGTCACCCATATATGGGTGACATGGTCCCCACGGAAGCATACCCGTCACCCAAGTACGGGTGACGCGGAGCTTATATTTCCTAAGAAATATCGACGTCGAAAGCAAGGAGACGTCCGTCTCTGCGATTCACTTCGTGAACGCCGATGATTATAGTCTGCATCCGTACACACATGCCGACTGTAATCGGCACCCCCGTAACGTAAGGGTTAAAACGAGCTCGTGCGTAGCGTCGATACGAATAAATCGCTTGCACCGGCAAGATCGTTGGTCGTCTGTCGACGACCCTTCGCGGATCTCGTACCTCCGTACGCGAAGTTAGAGCTCAATGAGAACGGTCAACGTCGAGTCATTTTACCGCTCGTACGATGAACGAAGACGAAAGAGAAGATCGCGATCGAGAGACAAGGACGGACGCGACGGTGCGATAATAAGAGAAAATAGGAATAAGAAGGTCGTTCGCGTACGGAGGATGAAAAATGTGATTGAGACATACCGAGTGACATTCTCGCCGGTGAATCTCGTCTTTTCGGCGTTGTGGAACGGCGTGCCAAACGTCATGACGGAGCAGATAGGCGGCGATGACGCCTCGTTGCTCTTGCAGTTCCACTCGGTCTTGTCGTTGCCTTTGCGACCACCGAAGATCTCGGCTAGTCAGCTGATCGCCCGATGCTTCATAACCTTGCTCACCGTGCGCATTACGCCGAGATTCCTCGACTCCTGGAGCCGTCGATCAACGACGCGCCTCGAGGGAGCCTTCTTCTTTTTCTCCGGTTACGCGTTAGTTCCTCGCGATCCGTGTCGGTCGAAAGGAGTCGAAATCGCCTATCGCCTTCCTGAAGAGTGAGCTCCAGAGGAGATTGGTCACACTGGTCGATTCACGAACGCGTGGGATCGGTTCGAAGGAGTCGCTTGACGTAACGGTACCGCGGCGCCTTCGAACGTCGTGGAATCGCTTGGAAGCTGCCGCCGGACGAGATCCACTGTGCGAAGGAGTGAGAGAGAGAGAGAGAGAGAACGGACGAGGTGCAACGACCGAGGCCTCCTTTATCGACGGAGGAACATGGTAGATGAGAGCGTCTCTCTCTCTCTCGCTCCTTTTCCTTGCTTTCTCCTCTTCGTCGCCGCAACCGCTTGTTTACAACGATAATAACCGCGCTACGAACGTAAACTACCTCCACCAGACGACGCGATACGACTGACGGCTCCGAGACGACGTACCAGGGAGAAGGCCGAAGAACGCCGAACCGCGGCCGAACTTTCCCGACATTGACCGAACGCGCCCGACACTCGCCACCGTCGCGTCTCGCAGTCGACTGACATGAGCGACGTCGAATTACCGCTTACCCCCACCACATCACCGTCGGCATCCTTCCAGCGTAACGCGGCTTGACTTCGACTCTCCCTCCACCGCGTCGCTCGCGAACACCCCTCTTTCGACGTCGTCGACGTCGTTGCAGCACGACCCCGTGTCGGTATCCTCGACACCCTCCTCCCTCCCCAACTACCTCTCTCGTGCACCAGCACGTTCCACCTTCTTGCGGTGCGATACGCGTCAAAGAGACGCACCAACGCGTCCCTACGCGTATTACGTGCGCATTTCGTAGAATGGCAAATGCGCGCATATGCATTCGTCCGTCCAGATCGATGATGACGCTTCTTGGATCGATCCGCGCGTCACAGGTCCGATCGGCTACGACGGACGAAGCGACTGAACTTTTCGACAATTTCCTCGATGTTATCGCGATGTATGCGTTAATCGCTATGTGTGAGGTTAATCGCTACGTATGCGTATATGTGCACGCGCGTCATTGATTATGATGCGATACTTCGCGTTAATTTCTACGATCTGTTTTACGCCGTTCGTTGCGATTGGTCCATTGTCCGTGATAATTACATATTTTTGTATGATTTATTAATCGGAATATCTCGATTACGACGATATTGCTCTCGCGCAATGTAACGACATAATGGGAATATCATGGGGACGTTCACACCATCAAACACGTCGAACTCGTTAAGAGTGAAGAATATTTGAGTGAAATCATCGTCGCTCGATCGTAATGTGCATCGTACATTGAGGGTAATCGTGATTTTGCAGGAGTATCGTCGTGAATTTCGATTCTCCATTTTTGCGTGTACGTATCTTCGGTATGGCTGACAACAGAAAAGAACGCACAGATGGACGAATGGAAAAAACAACGTGCAACGATCGAGGTATAACGCTTGCTTAACCACGTAAGAGATCAACGCGAACATATCGCGTTCCCTGGGAAATCTTAGAAGCGCCGCAATGTTAGCTTCTAATTCTTTTGTAGCGAGATCGTTACGTGTACAGGAGGCTCTGTCCGGTATTTATTAATTACGGTTGCTGATTTTAGAACGCGTTAATTAGGAAATAGAGAATACTGCTCTTTCATAGGTCGAATAAGTTTGAATAATGCAAAATGCGAAATAATTTTACACGCATGGCCGTTGGTAGAGTTGGAAAGAGTTGGGTATTCTAACGCGCTGACCGACTTCGCCATAATTTACGAAGTATATCTATACTTTGCCGTAAATGTGTCGAAAAAATACAACGTCCTGTTGTTTTTTACAGATATTGATATTTACAGAATGATATTTGTATAACATTGAAAAATTAGGTCTACCGGAAAGTAATCGAAATTAGATGATGATAGATATCCTGTAGGCGATGATGGATTCAGATCCTTGTTAAACAATCGAGGAATTATCATTCAAGATTGACTGTCCATAATCTACAATTCAGGATCATCTTCGTCGTCGGTAGTCTACGGACTCAAACAATATACGGCTTAAATTTATTGCTACGTCTTCCTGCATTTTGTCAGTGCAGGAAGAATAAGAGACGGGCTTCGCTCTTGACGGTTTTTTAGCTATTGGATGCCAACCCTAACTTCGCTGATTTACAGCTTTCTCATTGAGGCGTATTTGCGCCTCAACAGTATCTATGGAGAATAATTCTTCAACTAACTCTTATTTTCTTATGGTTATACAAATACTACAACAAGCACTTCTTAAATTAAAACAGCAAAGCGAATACTTAAAAACTGAAATTTATACTGGTAACCAATTACCACGCCGCATGTACCGCCGTTTTCTATACACGTGACAGGGAACGTGTTAACGCGAATGATCCTCGCGGAAACGATCGGGGATAGATCTCGTCGATCTGACTCGGATTAAAAGCCTCGATTACGGAGAGGCGCTCACATACGTCGATCGAGCTGTCGTCGCTCGTAAACTCGTCTCGTTGATGCAATGCACTCGAGACGTCGACTCTATCTTCTTCTCCCGCATCGCAAGGTTCTCGGCGATCGGCCAAACGTCCCGAAAGAATTCCACCGCGCGAAGTATACGTCCCTTCGATCCGTCGCGCTCGTAAAGAGACCGTTCCACCTGCTCCCTCTTCCCCCAGCACCTCAATGCTTTTTGTACGCCTGCTGCTTTTTCTCGCGATCTACACGGCATGAAACGACACGCGAAAGAACGCACCGACCCAGTTTCTTCCTTCCAAATATTTACGTCGGTGAGGAGGCGCGCGCGCGCGCGTTTGTTAAGCTCAACCAGAACCGTCGACGACGCCGTCGTTAGCGTGGTCGCATTTCCGTTCAACGAATTTTTCCTTTTCATGCGCGAGCTAAATCTCCAACCCTTGGCCGATAGATTCCACTCCGACGCTCGTGTCGCTCTTATTCGTTTTTTTTCTTTTTCGTTCGGTCCTTCTTAACCTATTACCCGCCACAATATAGCAAAATAAAGAAAACAAGAGAATGTGTACACGTATGTGTATACGTATATTAGGTTGGGCGTATGAAATGTCGGAATTTTAATTATAAATGTCGGATGTATATTTAAAAAATGTGTGCTATAATCGTTATAAAGAAATACTCAAAGTATTCGTATTATCCGTGTCCCAAAATCGAGATATTGGTGGGTAATGGGCTTCGTCTATCGCGCTTGCTTGTGCCGGCCAACGCCGATTTACCGAATAATTCGCGTAGCGTGTATCGTTATTATCGTTAGAATTATGGTCGGTAGGCAAGAGCCTCGCGTATGTATTACCCTTACCGCGTTCGTATCGACACGTACGTGCATCGTCATGCGCCATTCGTATTAACGCGACTGCGTCCTTGTATCCCCGTTGTCTCTCGCAAAGCGCTAGGCGAAGAGCGTTTTTAATTTCGATTCTCGACACGTAGTCGCTTCTGTTTTTTGCACGTCGATGGAATATCGACGCTGTCACCGCCAAGTCTGATCGTGTAAACGCGTAGAACTGCGAGCGTTGCGTTTCTCTCTTTTTTCCTGGCGCCTTCTCGTTCGAAGCGAGGGAATATCGATTGATCGTGTCGTAATGATCGCAAAGAACGATACGACGCAAATCGCGATTCACTCCTAACGCGTTCTTTCCATTCTTAAAACGTTACGACGCGTGAGTGGAACACCGAAGAAAGAAAGCGATACGTTCGAAAGAATTCGCAAACTCGGCTATGAAAACATCGCGTACACCTAGTTACCCATTACGTGTCTAAAGAAAGAGTAATTGAGTTAACACGTTCACGCTGGTGACGTGCATCACCGGTGGGTTGCACTGTGTACCATCAAACATGTAGTTCGTTTAATAACTAGAAAGAATTGCCATATAGTTGAAAATGTAAATAATACAAATTTATAAGCATAACTTATAGAGCAAAAATTCAGTAGTAAAATACAACACTTCAATATTATAAACTTAACGTAATTGTTTGTTTCGATGGAATTTTTCTCGGGTCCGTTTTTCGCAACTCGGTGCCCTACATGTTCCGAAAGGCACGTAGCGCACCCGTAATAGCCATTCTTACGAAAACGAGACAAGACCGAACCAATCCGTACGACTCCAACGACTTTTTACTCTCGGGAAGAATCCAAGAGACACTCCGATGTTCCCTTGGAGGAAGGGAGAAGCGATCTCTCTTCTACGATCGGTCCGGCGTCGACTTCGTCAAAACGTATAAAATGACCCGGTCAGGCATCGCTAAAAACATTATATTTTACGAGATACTACGCGAGAGACAGTGCTCAACGGAATCTAGTCATTGTACGCGTCCGAACGGTATCAAAGAGCAATCGTGCTCCAACTATTGTACGTATCCGAATTGCATCGAGGAACAATCGTGCTCCAACAACATTCTCGCGCGGAGAGTGCTTATTATAATAAATTATAGTGGTTATCAGCTAGTGTGTTCAGTTCGCCTTGGCAATCCGTTGACTTCTTCGGTCATCCCCCAACCAACCTCTTATTAATTTGATCCTCCATTAATTTGATCGCGGGGTAACGAGAGTCGCGCGCACTCTCGCGCAATCTTTCCACAATTTTTTTACAAAATTGAAGATGGGAGACCAAAAAACAAGAAAACAATATAGGTTAGGTGCTCTGAACACGTTGACAAAACAAAAGAATGTGCTAAGGCCATCTACTGATAAAATCACTTAGTTGCCAACCCAATAGATCACGAAGCGAGAGATAGTTTCAAGTAGTGACCTGAGATTGTTTCTTTTCTATCCTCCACTAACAGTGTTTCTCAACACACGACTCTTTTCTGCCTATTACCACGTATTATTTCGTTCGAAATAATCCAACACATCCTCTATATTTGTGCACCTATCTTTTTCGTCCGGTATCCTGTTTTAAATCCGGACGATATTGTTCGCCTATTTTTAGGGCGTGTCTCCATCGAGGATCCACTCGACGACTCATCTTTCGTAAAATCCAATGAATGTACCACAACGACCGTCTGCTGATCGTGTCTTCGACGAAAGGTAACGAGAAAAGACGAATTCGAGTAACGTCCACGTCACTTTCGAAAAATCCCCAGAACTTACCGTGTCTTTTAAAAGAATCCACGCGTAACTTTTCGACTTGTACACGAAGTCAACCGTGGCTCAGTCGGAGCGAATCGCGCGCCGTTTTTACGCTGACGTTTACGAATTTACGAGTTTCGAGAAGCACTGCGCCGAGTCTTTCGAAGTTTTCGTCATTGCGTGTAAATCTTGCTACGCGGAAGTTCGTTCGTCGGATTAGTTATTAACGATCGAAGTTTGGGATATTTTACGTTTCGGACACTGACGAAACGACGATTATCAACGTCGTTAACGTAACGCGTATGAATCAGAGAATACCACAAATCGAATGGTAAAATTTATATAAACATCCGCATCGAGATTTTCGATGATCCTTGACGAGTAGAAATTATTTTTCGGCCCACCTTTTTTCTTTGAATGTTCGACGTACACGTTCACCGGTACTTGTAGTTCTATTTTCGCCCGACCGGAAGGGATTCGTATAAGAAATTCTTTCCGAACGACTCGCAGGCTCGCGTGGGTGATGCGAGAAGAAGGTATTATGTGGAAATGGATTACTAAAACGAATCCCGCCACGATCGCTGCTGCTGACTTTCGGTCATTTAAAGCCGCTAAAATCGATTCGCACTTTTCTTCTCGTAATGTCGTTCTAAATAGAAGATTCGCAAACGTTCGAGTGTACCTCGATTTATAGATCGTATCAACGTGTCTAAACAATCGTTGGAAAGTCGGCGTTCGGTTTCCTACGAGTACGATTAACCGTATCTTTGCTTCTCCTTGGTGCTTTTCCGAGCGCGCATTTATTCTAAAAGCGGCGTTATGCTAACTGGTGTCGGTCGTTTACGTAAATTCGCCGCGCGAGCTTTCGTAGTAGTAAATCGTCTCGAGCCCGTAACGCGGTATCGCGTTAACAATTAATAATAACGCGTATTCGCTATCTCTGCCACTTTATTCCCGGTCCTAACGATAACGACGTGCTTTCGCTCATCGTTTTCCACCACGACCCAACGATCGACCACGAAACTCCTCGGACATTATTTACGCCTTCACGCCATTCACGAATCGAGGATCTCTATGATCGAATCGTTTAACCGCCGTTCCGTGCCGCGTAGGGCGTATGCGCCCCACGCTGAACTTTCCGTTCAAGCCATCAGGCATTGTCAATGTAAAATGAAGAATATTTAAAAAAAATTTTATGCAGTCAATTGTTGGCATCTGAATCTCGCAACCAACTTTCACTTTTTTAAACATTTAGAACAGTTTTTACGGTCTAAACAGTTCGAAAATGAAGACAGTCTAAAAAATTTCATATCAGAATTTATCGATTCTTAAGATCAGAATTTCTTTAAGACAGACATCTATGGATTAAAATCTCGTTGGGAAAAGTGTATTGAAGCAAATGAAGCATATTTTGATGAAATAAACAACTTTTGAGAAAATATATGCAGTAAATAGGTTTATATTTTATCTCAACATTATAAACAGACATTCTATAGCAAAAACATAAAAAAACATAACAATGTTATAAACTTAACATAATTATTTAAGTTTTTTGTAGAATTTTTTAAAACATATTGGACATATTGGTATACCATTATGGTATTTTATACCAATATGGTATGTATGACTTAGGTGTTTCACATTGTCTCTACGCAGGACCAGTTAGTTAGTAATCTGTCGTCGACACGTGAATATCGTAGAAATAATACTCGTAATTCCGACACGTGTTTCGTTTCGTGTCGCGTCGCGTAGTAAAATAATATCGTAGTTCGCGTTCGAAATGCAAGTGATCGCGAGTGAAATGAATAAAACGCAAGGACGACGTCAAGGAGCTGATACACCGCTGGAACTCGAAGATTCGCCGATCGGACATGGCTTCTCCTGCCTCTTCTGTACATCGAGTGAGTGAATACAAATCGACTAATAATTTATTAAGCGATTAGTAATATAATATTGTATATACTATTAAGCTGGGTTCCTTGACAATAGCATTCCTTTAATTAGATGGTCTTCCACAGACCATCCTCTTAAAACGTGGAACTCGGCGCCGATATTGTTGTCCTTTCCGTTCAGTCGACAGCGAGCGAGCACTTAACGGCGATATTTGAGACGACTAGAATGAACAGAGATCTACTGGTATCCCTCAAGATACACGGTACTTGAGTTACAGAGTTTTTTTACCAATTTTCATAAAAAGGATTTACAAATATAATTAAGCTATCTGCAGAATCCTTTTGCTATTTACTCTTGAAAAGTTCAGAAAAGTATAAATTTGAATTAGAAGAGATATTTTGAATCAGTTTAATGTTTTAAGCCATTCTGCTAATAATAATAATTCTGGATATAGGTACATTTGTTAAGTGCTCTTAGGAAAAATCATCAACCGCGATCTTTGATTTTGTACTAAATCTGAGTTTTCACTTACACGGTGTCGAGTTACACGGAATCAATTAATCGTGTAACTCGAGAGACACCTGTATTTTATTTTGACTTCGGACAATTGAACAAGGAAATTCCTATGCATATTGAAAAAAGAATTGTTCCCAATTACGAAAAAAAAAAGAAGGAGACGTTCACAAAATCGGAAGATATCGTTCGGGTCGTTTGACGACAAAAATTCAACGCTATTTGGACGCAAAACAGCCAGAAATTTCATTAAAAAGTAATCGCATTTTGTGATATTTGCAAAACAAATCATGTTTTTATTTGGAGTATTTCGATAAATTTCGTTAAAATTACTACATTTATTTTTTAACTTTGAAACTGTCGGCCTCAGGGACCTACGGTGTCCCAACGAAAAGTCCACTTCGATCGATCGAAGTGACTTTTAGCAACAAAATGTCAAACGAAAGTTTGAAATAAATAACGAGACTCGATTTCGATTTTTTAACGCGTCTTTCCAATCGTCGAATCCTTTGGAACTCTTTTTGTTCTTTCGAAAATAATTTCTTCACGGTTAGAAAACGCATCGAATTTTCTGCAGTATCCTTGTGAACCATCGCGATTGGAGTATCGACAAAAACTATAAATCATCGAAAAGTTGGAAATATTCGGTCACGCGAGGTACAGCATGTCCCCGCTGAAGCTCGTTCCTTTTTACGTGACTGTTATTACACACGTACTTTCCTTATCGACTTGTAGTAACTACCAGACGAGTCACGACCTACCAAATTACCTCTTATTTCCGAGCGTACGGTCTTTATACCCGCGATTCCACTGCGCCTTCGAGTCCGGAAATATCCGAGTAAATCGAACACGAACTGAATCGCTTAATTCGCCAGTCGTTAAGGCAAAGGCTGTCTCTCGTGCCTCGCGATCTATGTTTTCGGTTGTTGCGCGAGTCAAAGCGAGATAATGAAGAGAACTATGAAATTGATTCGTTGATGATACATAATTTAAAGCACCGTTTTCGGTAAATAATGGAAAAACTTTCTTCGTACGGAGAAACGACACGACACTTCGTTAGATTTGAAAGCTGGTTAACGAATAGTTCTTTGGTCCACTCGCTCGAAGTAGGCCTAAAAGTGGAGCGTGGAGGTCAAAATCTCTCGCGTAACGACTTGGCATTGCAGAGATAAATTTTAGCGTCGAGACACGATACAACGAATTTCTTCCTAGTAAAACCGAACGAAGCATCGATCTATCAAAGGCGCGATCTGTTTTTACGTCCGAATATGAATCAAGTTATCGCGATCAATCTTTTAAACGAGAAAAAGTACTTTAACCAGTTAACTGTGATTGACGAGTATACTCGTCATGCGTAAAAAGTAGTGACCATTGGCTATTTAAGTTGTGATTTTTGTGAAAAACAAGATATATTCTCAAATTTCAAGACGCTTAGAATATTTTGAGGCCAGGCCGGAATGAAACAAATAAATAAAAAATATGAAAAATTTGAGAGGAACTCATACGTCCCCGTATGCACCGTCTGAAACAGCGTATCAGTTCGCATAACGAATTTATTTATATGCGATGATAACGTTTTTTACATGTTAACGTAAAAGGGGCTTTTTTTAGCTAATTTAATTTATATTTAATAATAAATAATAAAAAATTTTAATTAAATTTAATTTAATACAAAATTTTTGTTTTAAATTTAAACTCTTACCTTTATAATATGTACTTAATTTTTCTCGCGTTTTTCGTTTAATATGTATGCAATATACGTTTATGTTAATCAAATAAATAAATAATTTTCCCATCAAAAAGTAATGTTTTATCAACACGCGAAATTCTTTTTTCCCCATTGTTTTGAAGATCACGAAAGTTGTTTCACTAATACCACCGTAACTTTTGAACCGTACGTCAGATCGTCATGAAATTTTTACAGCTATCATTCGAAGGTTAGTACTTTCTATAAAAATATTAATTTTGTATTTGCGGTGCCATCTGTCTGCCAGACCGGAAACTTATCAGCCGACATGTTCACAGCGAAACTTACTCAGTGATTAGCGAGAGTACTCGTCATGACTCGATTTTGTCGACGCATATGGGTGCGCGCTTTCGAAAGAGGGCGGCACAGTTAACTGAGTAAACGCGTAGATTCGCAAAAGTAGAAATACGATAACGCGTTTGAAATTAGGTACTCGGTTTGTTGAACGAAGCGATCGGTGAGTCACCAAAACGAATTACCACGCTTGCATAGAAGCAGTCACCGCGATACGAACAGCTGCACCGACCAGTCAACCGCCTTGGGCTCGGAACGTGCCTTTCTTCCCTTGTCAATACCAGCTGTGTGTCATGGTCACCGACTGCTAACCCGCACTCTACTTAAGAGTAAGGGTTTAAATTGATCCACTCGAGAGGTTGATTCAAAGGACAATGCGGAATGCGGGCAGTGGAGAAAAACCAGTTAGGGTTAACGATCGATTCGAGTAGTCATTCGCTTTCTTTCATTCCTTACTACTTGTCATTGCCGAGTACTCATTTCGAATATTTTTACCTAGGCAATGTACGGTGATTACAAGTTTTCCAACGTATACCATTAACCTTGCTGTGTTACACGCCATTTTGTCTCGATAAGAAGTTATCGATACTCTCGGTATACCCCTATAAAGTGCATATGGTCTACGGTAAGAGAGCACGAGACTGTCGTTGCTATCGAAAGGATATTGGACGTCACGCGAAGGAACACGACGCGATCGAGATCGTCACGTAAGAGCCGTAGCCTAAACTTCGATAAGATCGCGAACGCGCAGAAAGAGAAGAGGCGATCCGTGAAAACGGTAATGGTCGATAATTGGCATCGGCGCATCGAAGGGAGCTCCGTTTAATCGCGACCAATCGGAGGGTCGATAATCGCTTTAAAAAGCCAAGCAGGCTACCGAGGTCGATAGGATATTGGTCACGTTAAGGTCAATCACAAAGCCACAGCTCCCGATCAAACGATTATACGTTGTCGCGAGATTGTTGCTCGTCGTATTGCCGCCAACTGTATTTTCCAAAAGTACGGAAACACGAAAAAAATTGTAAAGAATTTGCGAGAAATATATTAGTTTAGGGAAAAAGAAATCAATTGTTTTTACGTGAACTTCAAAACTTTATTTAACACGTTTCGGATTACCAATTTTGGTCAAATATGCACCGTTTTGATCTATAACTTTTTGCCATTTTTGGGGTA
>JAITYT010000458.1:1443805-1457734 GCA_025433975.1 Liostenogaster flavolineata
GCGTTTTTGCGAACGGAGACGTTATTTGTTTTGTAACGTATATTTACAGGTAAATTTGTAACATCCTTCGCGCGACGATTTATGATTTTTAACGCATTCGATTCGATAAATAAGATGCACTCGTACGTAAATAATTATCTAAAGTAAAGGAAGAGAGAACTTCGAAAAATAGAGATACGAAATAACTTACGAAGAATATTTAACGATGCGTGATTCGTGACTTTAAATAAATATATTTCGTCGAAAATATGTAAAACGTGGTAACGACGCGATACCGATTTGATATCTGTGTTTTTACATTCGAGGGACGATCTTCGAACCTTGACACGATTCGGGGTAAGAGGATTTAGGTTCCGAGCGTGTAAGGCTTCGTTAAAGTCCAGAATTTGTAGACGCCAAGATCGGATGTGTATGCACCACGAAGTGCGCGATATCTATGCCATCTGGTGTTATTTTTTGTCAATGCGATTCGCTTTACATTTTCTGCATATCTCTGCGCTTCCAGTTTCTTAAACGCGTAACATTTATTTATATTTTTTCTATGCTTTTGAAAGTAACGAATCATCGACGCAACACTACGATTACGCGAGAACAATATTGTGCTACTTTCGACGAAGAATATTTTACCTGTGTTCGATGTCGTCGGGCAAACGTTCTCTCCTATTGATTTAAATAAGGTTGCGATCTCGTTAATGTACTCGGCGTCGTTGGAAAAATTTGCGATTTTTTCGAAACCTTCGCATAATACCTTCAAACGTCTACAAAATTGTTGACAATAGAAACAATGATTTCAAAACGTAGCGAATGAAAGAACGATTCGTTGAGATCCGTTACGTAAAAACCTGTAAAGACATACGTGTTCACGACTTTCGGCAATTCTATATCCAAAATGTGTCTACTTTGTCGGTAATCGTTTAAAATGTCGTTAAATTGACGATGTAATTTCTCCATTTGAGAGACTGACAATTTCGATCCCTCGAGAAGATTTTTAAAATTTCTAGATGCGATGAAGAAGTCTTCCTTTTTTGCTCCGTGATCTTCCATTAGATCGCATAATTGTCTGGATAGTATTATATTCTTAGTACAATGTTCCGTCAATTCTCGCAAGTATAGCAATCTATTGTCTTTTTTCGTTTCGACCTATATGGCATATTTTACGATTTTGTTAGATTCGTCGGTGTGAAGAATATGCGAACTATGAAAGTAAATAGAAGGGAAAAGATATTTTGGATCGCCATGATTTCTGATCGTATTTTACCCGTTCTATTTTCTTTGTCCTTTCCTTCTTCCTATAATTATATCTGTACGTTATGTGTGTGTATGTTTCTTTTTTTTATACCTGCTGTAACTGATTCGTTATTTGCGTAGAGCTGGAAGTACAATGATTCTCCGAAGAAGAACTGGGAAGTATTAGAAAATTACTGATATTGAGAACTCTGTGTACAGCGAGATGAGTCACTCGTAAAGATTGGATGTATTGAAGAAACGCTTCGAGCGCACTGGTAACTAAATCCAAATGTTGCATCAAAGCTGTTTGTTTATCGTCCGACAAAGCTTCTTCCACTTGAGTTCCTATTAATTGCAATCCCAAGCTTTCCCGTAATTTTTGGCACTGTTGACCACTTGGCTTCTGTTTGCAATACGAGTACTTCGTAATTATTATGTTTTCTCATCGCGATGAAGTCGATAATACGTGCATTGAATCACATTGCCTTAATATCGTTAGGTAAGAGGTATTTCGTCGACTTCTTCTTCTTGTAACGCTCGTTGCAAAAACGACACGCCTTTGCATCTTCCCCTTTAGAGACGTGCTGTTGTTGCTGCGGTGCGATCGTTGCGAGAAGCGGAGACGTCGATCGTGATCGTCCAACGAAAGATTCTTCGTCCGACGTTGGTGACAAATGAAAAGGATGATGTCCGCACAAGGCTGGCTCGCTCCAACGCGTATAATATTTGTGTTTGCGTACTCGTGACATAATTTATTTGTAATTTCTTCCCTCTAACTTTTACGGATTTCAACAACGAAAAACATTTTTTACGTTTACGTCGACGTCGATCAGAATCCCCGGTATCTTTCCAAATATCGTGAATAAGTATTTGAACGATCCTATCAAGGTTTCGTATCGGGTAAGACATGCATTTAAATCATCTGCGCTTTACATTACAAACCAATAATTATTTATTATTATCCTTTTAGTTTAAAAGAGACAATGCGATAGGTAGTGTATTACGTTTTATATTAAGGTTATGCAAATATCACTGACGACTTCGATATATAATAAAGCAATAAGGCATTATAATGACAAAAGATACAATGATTGATTGCTCCACTGCTACACTAAACATCTAATTTTCCACTGTAACTCCACGATCACACTTTTCTATTCGCGTCTAACGTAATAATACGCAGAGCTCGATGATCTTAGAAACCTTCGAGTCGAAGGAAATGCTTGTACAAACTTCATAGTCGAACTTTGTTCGATGTGTATATATATATGCATATACGTGAAGTTTTACAAATACAGATCAACGATATTCTAATGTTTTAGAAAACCTGTAAACTGAAAAGAATTGTAATGAAAGTATCTTACAAGTATCGAGATATATGAATTTATAAATTTGATAAGTTTTAAATCGATAGTTTATATACTTCGTTTATTGTAACTTATTCGTAATGATAATACAATGATACATTGTTTCTTAACGTTCTTTTCCCCTTAAGCTCACAACGAGTAGATTGCTTTGGCGCTTTCTTTCAATAGGTATCGAAGATGCTGCTGCTCCGTTATTATTATAATGAAACTGTAAACTATTTTTTGCTACCGATACAGGCTAGTTTAGCTATTAATAGAAATACAAAAAATATGCTTTCCTGAAACACTGTAGGAAAATAATATACACAGACTTTAAGAGTTATATCTTCGTTCTTTGAAAAAGTTAAATGCAAATCTTTTATACAGTCGAATACGGCGTATAAGGTACGGGAGGAAAGTTTATCCAACGATAGGTTATAGATCGTTTTTAAAAGATAGATTTGTACTATCGGCAGTTTTGTCGATTGTAATTTGAAATATATCGGAGATACTCGAGACGCTACATTTTTGCCTTAATCGCACCTGTCCGTAATATCAGCATTTTTCAGAATACGATATTTATGCTCCACTTTAAATTGTTATTAGCCGCGAGAAATAATTACGTTTCGTTAGCATTTCTATTTTATCGTTCGTTTTTGACGTTAGATAAAAGCCGATTCGGCGACGATACGAATAGGTGTCGTTACAAAAACGTTACCGAACGTGTTATTGGTTTATCGTGAATTAAGAATTTCTGGAATGTGCATTTATCCTTTATGTATTTACATACATGATGAGAAATGTAAAGAATCGATGTATTGGAAGAAAAATGGAGCATAAACGTTGAACGGGCAATTATCGAGTATTGCCTCTTTTTTTTCTTATCGAAATGAAATTTTCGCAACGATCCTTTTTTTTCCTTTAATCTTTATCGAGGGCGTATAAGCAAACTTCGTAGTTAATTTCATCTTCTTTTGGTCCACGTTTTAAAAGACATTTAGAATTACTTAGCGTTGTTATAGTTATTGCATATAATCTACATATTATAATACACATGCTGTTTCGTAAACGCGTAACAATCCATCGTCGTTTACATCGATGCGTTATTCAAGAGCGATTCATAAATTTGTTATTAGTGTGACGCAATGGATCAATCCTTCAAGGACAACTCTTTTCGCTTATAAAAGAAACAATAAAACTTCTTTATATTTATAAATTCTCAATCTGATAATAAAATAAAGACACACGTTCGAGTGGAAGCTGATACCGATAATATCTTAATATTACTGTATAAGTATAATAACTATATTATAGCACTATTTTTATTACACAATTTCTGATACAAGAGTGTTTCAACAGATCTATTTAACGAGTATTCATCGAAGCTACGAAATATTCGACGTCGAATCACTATCTTCGCTGTACAAATAAGTGTGGGATCGGCGATAATAATTGAAGAATTACTATCGCGTCGGATACCCAACATGCGTGTACGTAAGATAATAATACACGGTATATATCTAATTATGATTGTTGTAACAAAAAAGATAGTAAGTAAAATTTGAAAAATTATCTTTCGGTTAGATCCCATTAGCAGAATATTTAAAATGCGTATATTTTTGTAAACGATCTAAAAATCCGTAGAGATGCTTATTTTCCTTTTTAAATATCGTCCATAATACGTGTCCATATAGCGTAAGAATATCTGTATAATCTGTATTAGCACGGAATCGAACGGTAAAGCGCAAAATTTGGCACGTCCCTCGATTAAAATTCTAATGGGAGCTACCTCGGATGTTTCTTCTCTTATTTCTTTTTTTTTTCTTCTTTTCTTTTTCCTTTTTCTTTTCTTTAGAGAGAATCGGTAAAAATTGTAAAATCCTAATTTATGAATGCAAATAGATAATTGGACCTTGACAATTTTTCAATCCTTTGTAAAAAGAAAAGGATTCAAAGAGACATCGTAATATCTATAATAACTCTTAACAATAATTTCAGTGGCCACGAAGTTATTCCATAAAACACCTCTAAAAAGTATAGCTCTATGTACAGTTTCATAAAATAATATTACTTTATAATATATATATATAAATTTTTATATTATATAGTATTGCAAGTTGTATTACAATATATTATCTAATTACTTAAATATTTCATTTGATTATTAATGATGTGTATTTCATACATTCGATACGAGAGACGATCTCATATTACATATAGCGAATGTTCGTTGGCACAGACAGTGGCTGGGTTAAGGCACTTTGGGGCAGTTACTCTCCACAGTACCATCCAGCAAAACTATCTTATCAATCCCCTTTTTCTTTCTTAACTTTTCGTCATAACATTATATCCACTGCATTTATGCAACACCTCGGATGACTGTGCGGCTTTCACTTTCAATATTATAAACTGATTAACTATCTTAAAGTTAAATATGCAGTTTTTGTGAGCATTGGAGTGTAAATGGCGAATCGAGCAAAGCTTTCACAGTGGCTTTGTGAAATTCGCCGGAAACATACCCTTTTCATTAGTACCTTCCTTGACACCCATTAACCAGCCTTCCTCCTACAGCAACGAAATATTGATCTACGTCAAGTTTTTTTTCTTTTTCTATCTTTTTTAAGAAATTCCATGAAAAAATCGTACGTAATCGTTAATAAAATGTGATTACGAAGAATACAGACCTGCTCTTCCGGATCATCGTATTCCACAACGCGGATAATTTCACCGACATCAAATGACAATTCATCCACGTCTTCGCGACTATATTTATACGTAGCCTTGACCCTGTATAAAACACCAGCTGGCAAGTTCTCGGTTGTCGCCCCTGCAGAGAAATTGGTACCATTTTCATATTCCACGTCTAAAATTATCGAATCCGTACCATTAGTGATGGACATGTGATATAGTCTTGGAGAGATGTTGGACTTGTATAAATCGCGCATAAAAATGATCGTGGATTTAAACGTACAATCTTATCGAATTAACTACGTACTAGGATCGTTATTCAATGTCGACACGATTAGAAACATAGACGAATAGAATTAAATCGAACACATCCTAAAAGTTAGTTATCCTACGATTAGAGACGAACAATACTCGATATATATTGTTAAAAGCATTATAATTATATACACTTTTAACGAACGAGTTTTAGTCACAAGTCACAAAGTATAGAAATCGTGAGTATTAGGAAAAAGAATCGCTTCGTTTATTATCAACGCATAAAACTACTTACCAACTGGTATATCGTACAGTTCTTCGACTCGCTTAGTGGACGCGACTGTGCTTTGCGGAGAAGCATCCTGGTTATTGAGGGAATTATCATTGCTATTAGCATTGCTATTGGCGTTGCTGTTAGCATTGCCATTTAATTGAGTAGTTGGCGACGTGTCCCTCACTGCTGGCACTGAATCTTCCGTAGCTGAAACACGCAAGAAAGCACACTCAAACCACACGTAAGGCTGCGCCGTAACCTTCTTCGTCTAATTATGGCATTCTTTTTAAAACTGTTTCTGTACATAATAACAGCGTTTCAGCTCATGCAGCATCATGTGTATTAGTGCACATAAATCAAATAAAGCACAATTACAATTCGATATTTACCTGCTGAAATGTTATTTTGCGCCGATTGTGTATTTATTATTAACCTGAAATAACACAAAGGCTAGTATAGTAATACTTTCGATATCCGTGATTATAAGACGTCGATGAAAGAACTTACGCCGAGTTGGCATTCGGTGATTTTGGCGATTGAGGTTCGGTATTCTTCTTCAATGTGTACGATCCTCTCTGACTTTCGTTTGCCAACTTATCAACGATCGCTTCCAATTCCGAATATACCTGTAAATGGGTAAGTACACGATAAGAAAAATTTTCTTTCCGAGATATTAAGAATAATTACCGATCGAGGTACGTCGAGAGTCTACGTCGAAGCGATGTCACGTCTCTTTACAATTAATTATTTTAGCGTTACTTGTTGCGTACCTTGGCACTTTCCGTGTGAAAAACTTGTTCAGCGGCAAATAGAGTCTGAAGATTAGTAACTAGAAAGAGTACGCGCGAATCGTATAAGGCAGGTAATTCGTCGTGAAGTTCCGAGTTAAGCTGTTCGTATGTACGTTTAGCTTCCTCCAATTGTTCTTTTCCACGAGATACTTTAAGTTCGTCCCTCTTCTTTGGATTGCACTGCAACGATTGGAAGTTGTGTCTTTGACTGTCGTAATCCACCAGCTTTCGCCCTCGCTTGTCGATCTTTTTCTGCAAATTAATAAAATTGTCGTGACGATAGCAGAGAACGGAGTAACAGTCCTAACAGAGTAATAACTGGAAGGATATCGACGTTTAACCGATTCCTGCAAAGTAATTCGTTAAAGGAATATTTCCGTGAACGATTAATTGATCGAATTAGTACGTACTCTCATATCGGGGAATTGGCTTTGATATGTGTTAAGAGGTACGAGAACTTGATCCGCGAGTTTGTGAGTGAAGTCTTGCCACAACATATCCAAGTTTTGCGCTTGCACGTACAAAAGATCGTGACCCGTCCATTGGCTCTCGTAGATCTCATTCAGCGAATCCATCAGAGTCTTCGAGGCTGCTTGCACCGCTAAAAAAGACAAGTATCATTGCGATTGAAATTTTACTTGTATTCGTTGATGTAGAACGCGACACAAATGGTGTCGTCTCTATCTCACTCGTTTGCTTTCGTCGAATAAGATTATTTTCCGCGTCTTGCAAGAGCTCGACAGACATCTTTTTGTCGCGGGATCTAACTAATCGAAGTGGCTACTTTCTTGACACACTTCCCCACTCGTCGCGAAGTGCATTCACCTGTCGAGATAAGCTAATCGTTTTAAATTCTTCCTTGCAGGTTACGAGCGGGACACGTTAAAGGTCTCGTTTAAATATGACGTAAGACGTTATTACCCTCGGATTGGAAATTAAAAGGTGTGTATTTATACTCGTGAATGATGTATTTTAACCCTTTAAGTGTCAACATCGCTGTGAGCCCAATAATGGCTTGGAAAATTTTCGTTTTCCAAGTGCTGGCGTTACCCTAAGCTACTCTTTTTTCGAAAGCTATAAATGTAAAGAATGTAATAAAAATTAAACGATTCATAATTTTATGCTTTATTCCGTTTTTATAAACTTCAGGTTACAATTTATTTAACGTTTTCGCATATTGAATTTATTTTCTAATTTATAAGCAATTCTGCATGGCACTCAAAGGGTTAAATACAATTACTTTCCTTCTATTTTATTTTCCTAATAACAAATAGCGTTGTCATACGTCTTCCAGCGGTTTTGAAATAATCTTTTAAAGAGTAATTTTTAAATATACAAATTATGTAAATAATGTTCTTCCAATGGGACACTCCCGTAACTTTTGTTACGAACAAAACCGTGCACGATCGATCGATGTAAAAAGTCTGTCTACGCTTAGTTAATTGTTTCTGCGCAACCGATGTGGGTGCTTACGTAGGCACGCATCTGTGTCCCTACAAAAAGACGTCTTGAAACAAAGGACAATGGAGGCGACGCTAACGCGACGCGACACTTGCAGTTCTCTCCCAAGATAAATAATCTAAAAAAGAGACGTTAACCGTGAACTTGGTGTCGACTATGTCCAAATTTCTTTCATATGGAAAACGATCATTTCCTAGTTTCAATTTGTTACACTTACGAAACGAGGTAAACGCGAACAGGTACTTTCACGCTACGCCAATGGTAGAAGGAAAGGCGACATTAAAGTGCACATTGCTGCACGTTACATCGTGCTTCGAAGCCTTACGCTTTTTCGCTTCCAATCTCTCTTTATCGATAGCCGAGTCTAGTCACGGCTACCTTCCTTTAAAACATACGCTTCGGCGCAGGCGCGTTTACTTATGGAAGCAACAATTTTTTTATACGAAATTCTATTTCAAGTTTTAAAAAAATTTGAAATAGGTAATAGTGACGTATGCCGTTTGAAAAGTTAGCAGACAATTAAGAAGAGTGGTTGGACGATTCATATTTCTGATCATGAGATATTATCGTTAGGTCGATAAGCGTTCAAGACTTTCGGAGCGATTCCACGAGAGGAAATCTTATAACCGAATCGACACGATTAAAATATTGTGTCTCTTCCTCGGGGATAATTGACGTTCTTGCCTGCGTGAAGAGTCCGTAGCGGTCGTTATTCAATGTCCACGCGTTATTCATCCGCCCGTCATTCATTCGTGAAACGTATACGACGTGCTTTCAAGGAGCGGAATACCAAACACCTTTCCCGCCACTTTGTACGCTCGACGTATCTACACCTTTTAACGCTTTTTTCGGTCAAGACCGTACGATTACATTTCGACCGGTAATAAACCGTGTCGAACCGTATTGAACTGTATCGATCTCCTACTTCTTACACGGTCCATTCTAAGAGAAGGTAGGCCGTTCTAAATGCACGCGAATAATTTCGCGAGGAATAGAGACGATTAATTAATGCATCGTTACCCTTCGTTTTTTAGTTATTTTTGCGTTATCGGACGCAAAGAAGCAGTAGGGTGATCTACGACCGACAAAATGGCGAATTTTCCTATCGTTTGACGGCTCGTAGCTCGACTATAAACAGATAACGCGTCAGATAAAAAGATGGGTAAACGGTCAATGAACTTTTATACAATTCTTGATATCGATCGATGACTCTCGATAATCGTGTTGTGATACCCATGTAGTGGTCTTATCGGTGCTCGTTTACAATTATTTGAAACGTACCTTTCCAAACACGAGAGTTAATCATCAATTTCTAATCTAACGCGTTGATTATTTAACAAGCGTACGGCAGAACTTACAAATACAAAATGCAAGACGAAACGTTTATATTCGCACGCGTTTCGCGAGCATTTAGTATTAATTAGCTTGTTTACATCCCGTACGGCTAATGCGCATGAGACAACCTTTTAAAGATACTAACTACGCGACTGGTTGAATGCGTTAATAAATTCTTAAATTCAATGACGAAAATGCGATCGCGTTCGGTTGAAAATGAACGAAATTAGATCGGAAAACGTTTGCCGTGCGAATTCGACGCGACGACGATGTTGGGGATAAGTAGGAAATGCGCCACCCACGCAGGAGGAAGATCGGAGGATACGCGTCGAGAAGAAAAAGGAAGGAGGTCACGGTAACGCGGGTTCGTGCGTTGCGCGAGATTTCCTTTTTTTCAAATGCGAACGCGACTCGCGTTTCGCGCGGACCTGTTAATTCGAGTACGCCAGGTCTATAAATAACCGACCTACCGGTGGTGCGCATACTACTCGACTCGACTCGTTGGGTACGTTTTCTCGATGTTACGCCTGGTAAAGGTCGACCCGCGAAAATATGCGATCGCTCGGAGTTTATCGCGGGAAAAACCTTTCGTCCTACGAAATGCGACACCCTCAAGTTGTACCACTCGTTTCTTTCTAAATTATTAGGTCTACCGGAAAGTAAATGATGGTATCCTGAAGGCCATGGTGGATTCAAATCCTCGTCAAATAATCGAGGAATTATCATTGAAGATTGGCTGTCCATGGTCTACAGTTCAGGATCATCTTCGTCGCATACGAAAATTGTACAAGCAAGGAATTAACAAAAAAAGGAACCTTCAACGTGATAACGCGAGGTCTCACGCTGAAAAAATAAAGGAGTTTGGACTGGAACTTTAATCCTATCCACCCTATTCGCCAGATCTCGCGCCGTCGGATTGGATTACCACCTTTTCAGATCGTTAGAGTATACATTAAGAGGTACAAAAATTTAATAACGATGGAGAAATGAAAACGCATGATGTTTCAATGAAAAATCGAAGGACTTTTTAAAAAAAAGAATCAAACAACTGTCTTTACGCTAGTAAAAAGTATTAGAAAATAATGGAAATTATCTTATTGATAAGTATTTGAGATCTATTGAATAAATAAATGCTTTCGCCAGCAAAAAAATGTTACTTTATTATCTCGCCTATTTTTCTTTCTTCTGACCCTCGAACGACTACCTCCCGATGAGGTTTTTCACCTTAAAAGATGAAAATTCTTCCGTTACTTCTCGGAACGTTTTCGGTTAACCTGGTTGCATTGTCGCAGACTAACTGCGTCGCTTCGCGTCGTCGTATCGTATGGCATCGCGTCGTCGCATCCGTACGCGCTTAACCTTGCCGTCACGGTACCTAAGCGCTCGCTTGCTTACGACCGGACTAATCACGTGCTTTTTGCTTCACCCGTGTATCACGCAGCGGACGGAAGAACGACGGAGGCGAAGATAAGACCCAGGTGCTTCATTCGTCGACTCGTTTCAGAGCACGGACGGGATCGAATTCACGCGATAACGAAAAGATTCTTGCGTGCATACTTTGGGGTAGTGCGACGACGAAGTGCGCGCGTTGGGGTTAAGAGCCGTATCGCGTGTCTCCACGTAACATTCAAATGCGTAGAATTGAAGACGGGACGAGACAAAATCGTTACGCGAAAACTAGGAACTAGCAGAACTCCCCATCGAACTTACCTCGAACACACCTGATGTAATTGTTGAATTCCTTTTGAAGTCTGTTCGCGGAGTATTGTTGCCTGGTGAAGTTCTGAAGGTGTTCATCGAATATGTCGTCCGCGGTTCTGTCCACCTTTCCAAGATTTTGAAGGAACTGCAACGAAAGGAACCATCTTCGATTATACGCGTTCGAGATTACGAAGGAAGTATGTTCTTGATGCGACGTCTCTTTAGCTATATTCGGTGTCGTTATATTGGGTTGGCAACTAAGTAATTGCAGATTTTAAATGAAAAGGAAAATTCAAAATTGTTGTTTAGAAGTATAATTTTATCCAATTAGATATCGTCCGTTCTTGTCGATGACCTTCTGCCATTTTTCAGGCAGTGTCATAGTTCCATGTTCAAAAAACTTCTACTTTTTGTCAGCAGAAAACTGAATTAAATGTGATTTTACATCATCAGCATTATTAACAATTTTACCATTTAAGGAATTTTGCATGGAACGAAATAAATCTAAACAACAAGAAAACAATATAGGTTAGGTGTTGTAAACACGTTGACAAAACAAAAGAATGTGCTAAGATCGTCTATTGACAAAATCCGCGATCGCTTAGTTGCCCATCTAATAAGATATTTTCAATAGCTTCAATATTTTCTTTGTACACTATATAAAGATCGTTTCTAAAATAGAGTTTGCCATCGTAAGGATTAACGACTCGAAAAGATGGCTACTTACGCTCGTAGAGTAACGATCGGCATCAGTAACGAAGAAAAAAAAGGGTTTAATTCGTTGAAGCACCAGGAATGGCATGTCAGAATCTTTGGATAGATCGGTAAAGAAAGTAACAGTACGTTTTACTCTTACGAGTTACGACATTTTTGGAATTCTTTCTCCGTCGATGAATCTTTCAAAGGGCATCTATACGTATCGATTAGCGACGAAGGTAGGACGGAATGTACTTAAATATTAAGTTCCGCGACAAATCGATTAAACGACAAAAATACATCGAGCGTCGACGCGTCGAAGATTTCGACGATGATCGAAATGGGTGCGTGGGAGACCTCGAAGAACGCGGCACGTATCAAGGCGTAGGCGAGTCATCCTGCGCCTTTCCATATACGAAGCGCGCTACGATCCGATTGGATCTTTAAGAGAAGGAACAAGAAACTTTGGAGACTTCACGAGAAAGATAAGCACATAGGCGTCCGCGGGGCTCGATTACAATATTCCGCGTGTCGTACGATCGGTCTGATTGGACACGCGGTGTCAATATATATTCCTTTTGTTGACACATTCTTTATTTTATGGCTTAGATGGACTTTAGCGGTTCAATAACTAGTTAGAAGCGAAGCGACTCCCGCGAAGAAAGGGCACCCCTGCATACCACTCAGATGCGAGAGACAGTTTCAAGAAGTGGTTTGCGATAACTTCTCACCTTTCGTTTTTGCCTATTGGCATTGTATTGCTTTATTTGAAATAATCCAATACGATGTTTCTGGTATTATTGAAAACAATCTTACGAAGCGTACTTCCAATACGAATCGACGTTATAGTTAGCCGCGACTCGTCCGCGCGTTTTCACGATGAAATTCAAAATATTTGGTAGAGTGATTCGGACGTCGAGAACAGAGATAACCTTGTTTTAAATCGTAAGTAATAGTTGCATCCGATACGAGGCGACGAATCACCTCGGACTGCGAACAGAACGTCAAGGAATATTCGTACTTGATTATACGAGTGATTTTCAAGGCGATCGATAGATCGATCGATCTGTTTCCTTCCCTACTCCTTTTTGATAGGAAAAATTAAAAAAGACAAATAAAAAAATCGGGATGATCTCGAACAATATCGCGAAAGTACGCGTCATAATGGATTGTACTAATAGGCCTTTGAACCGTATTAGTCATCCGGCCGATAAAGAACCAACGATACGCGATAATGCAATTGCTACTTCGCGAAAGAGATCGTATGATAAATGGGAATCGAAGGAATCCACTTGTCGTCGAAGTTAATGAGTGTCGCGTCGCACGATTCTATTAATCGAATCTATTCGTCAGTTTCGATCTCGTGTACATCGAAAGAGACGCCTTTGGTGGATTACGGTATCGTCGTTGCTGCCGGCGATCAGCCATGACGTGTTGCGAAAGGATACTTCGTCTGACGTAAGAATAGTCACCGACCGCGGTACTACGGTACACGGTACAACTACGCGCGCCTTACTTCGAACAGTCTTCTTCTTATCCGTCGCCATGACAGTTGCTAACGAGCTCGAGTAATCTGTAAATCGGTAAGTCGTGAAAATCTTGTCCAGTCGTTATCAGTGAATATGCAAAAAAAAGTCGTCGACGACGACGCAAACGTTAGTCTTTCCAAGTCGCTTAATCCGCGAAATTTCGAGAACGGAGGATGCTTTATATGTCGCGATTGTCTTGGTATAGGCCGAACGAAATTCTTCCGTGTACAGGTTCGAAAGTAGAATCTCGCTTTCATTTCGTAGGAATTAACGAGAAGAAGGTTCGTCGTTTGAGCGGCTGCGTGCCAAAACACGAGCGTGGAACGCTTTTGAACGCGTGGACGCGTAGACGTTCGATCGTCGTCGATCTTCGGCCCGTGCTTATCGAATTTCTCTAGGCGAAAATTTCGCAGACGCCGTTGCAAATCGACGGGTAGGAACGGTGAAAATCGTACGCGCGCGCATTACGCAAGCACGTTGCCGACTTTATTTGTGGAACAGCCGCGGAGATCGTGCGAAGGTGAGAGGTACGGCGACCTTCTGCCAACGGTGTCCCGGCGGAAGAGCGTCGACGCTCGATATTCGCATTTGTGTCGATAAATTTCTTCTCCTCTCCCCCCCCCCCC
>JAITYT010000458.1:1503562-1515401 GCA_025433975.1 Liostenogaster flavolineata
ATGCATTTGAAAAAGACCGGAATAACATAGCGAAATAAATAGAGAAATTTATGCTTTGCATAAAAGATAAAAAGAAATTATATACAAAGGATTTTTAGCTTTCTCTTACACTAATAATTCCTTGCTCGAAGAAATATAACATCTATCTAACATGTAAATCTGTACACATTACTACAAGTTAAATTTACTTTATGTCATTGTCTATTCACAATCGTAGTCGATCTTAATGTAGTAATGTGCTCCGGTAAAAATTTCTTTCGACTTTTTACATATTGAGTAGGCGCCGTCCTTATTTCGATATGATATACGGTATTCGTATTGTTGTTATTGTTGTTGTTTTGTTCATTGTTATTGCTATTTTGTTGTTTGCCGATAGCGTACTTTTCTGGTGGAATATAATTTTTTCGCTTAAAGTTATTTATTTCCTGTTTAATTGGTGCAACCGACGAACGTGTTTTACGTGGTTGATAATCCGGCGTAGCTTGCATTTTTTCAAGCGCGGTACGTAGTGGCAATAGACCTACGGCAAATGGTATTTCGCCGTTTGGCGTATAATCTGACAAATTGGTGATACATTCGTCGCGTTCTATGATATCCGACATATCTCCCCATAAGGCTCGATCTATATACTCTATGGTATGCAAATTAGAAGCTCCAGTAGTCGTTGAGATTTTCAAATTCTTAACTTCTATATTTCCAAATATTTCACACTTGTTTGTTTTCAGATATTCTTCCTCCTCTTTCTGCTCCTCCTGCTTCTTTTTATTTTTCTTCATTATAAATTTCGAAGAGTTTCTTTGGGAGCGAAAGTGATTATAACTTTTTTTATTAGACTGCATTCTTTTAATATTTTGATTCGGTACCATACGATCAAATTTCTTAAATTTGCACTTCTTTCCTTTCGGAAAAGGTTCCATTTTGTTAGGTAAATTACGCTTTTTATTGTGCCTATCTATAAATGTTTCCCCTACGGATGTATTACCATTCGTTAATTCATCATTCTCTTGTTGATTCAATCGTATACTTCTTCTCAAAACTGGTTTTTCCATTTCGATATTGTTATTATCCGTTGGTTGTTTTCTCTTACTTGTACGATAATCGTCGTATGCTTTCGAATTATCGCATACGTCGACGTCCGCGTTGTAGATCGTTGAAGACCCTTGCTCGTCCGCTTGGTATTTTTTCATAGAATGCATATTTTCGTTGCTTAAACTTAAAATGTACTCGGCACTTTCCATGTCCAACGACGTTAATAACGTAACGGGTACATCGTTACTGGATGGTTCGTCGAGTAAGTCTATACAATCTGTAGACGGCGGTTTTGGTATTAATTTATTTATTTCTATAAGATTATTCCTTACTTCGTCTATAGATTTGCGTCTTTTATGAGTATATACTTTGACGTATCTTCCTACTTTATTAGGAACTAAATTGTCGAAAGAACATTGTGCGGAGTCTTTGTCATTTGCAAGAAGGTAAGACTGAGATAAGGACGCACATTTATCTATACCTGAAAAATCACAGCATTTTTCGTATAATGGTTGTAACTTTTGAACGTCGGTGAACGCGTTATTCGCTTTTGTGACGCTTTCGTATTGCGTTATATCTTTGACGTTACAACGCGCAGCTACATATCCTTCTTTACGTTCCGTGATATTAAGCTTATTTACCAGTGCTATGGTATTTCCACAATTTTTTCTAGGATCGATATCGTACGAGTCTTCGTATAACGTATGTTCGTGTCCATTGTCCAAATTATTATTCGATATGTTTATTTCCAAAGATTGACTTTCACTCATATATGTGTCATTACTGCTGTTATCACAGAATATTGCACTACTATCTTTTAACGATCTATCGTGATTCGATTGTATCTCGCTCTCCTTCGAGGTATTATTTATCATTTTTAATCCATCAGGAACTTTACACATTTTCATAGAAAAATTGTCAGTTTCCATTACTGTATCGATTATTTGTGACAATTCTTTTACCTGTGCGGATAGATAACAATTTATTCTAAGTCTACGTGCTATTTTTAATAAGCAAAGTTATTTCCTGAATTTTATTCCATATGTTTCGTCACTGAAATTTGTGAGCTCTTTTCTTTCTTTGTTCCTACGACTCCAATATATGTTTGCAATCTCACGTTGTACTTTTATGAATGAACTGAATTTAAGACATTGGCATTTTTGCAACTCATCTCACGATATGAAAAATTTGTAAGATGCAAAATATCTTAAAATAAATTTATCGTATTAATGCGTCGATAGCCGACATTGTAATCCTTCTGTGTCATTTACAAAAATTTTTAAACTTTCATATTTACTTCAACGAATTATGTGGATTTTACAACTTTATTAATGATTATGACGACAACAGCTATTTTCTTTCTAACTTCTATTTCGATAGTAGAACGTTGCACCGTTCGACTATATCAGTTTGAAAATTGCACATGATGTCTGATTAAGGCTTTTGCGTCGGAACTACCGACTGCGAATGTGTTAATAACAATATTTTAAATCATAAGTTAAGCAACATTACATTATATGCAGATACAACATGAAATCGTAAGCATCTATCAGAAATACACAAATCAAAGTAACTTTAACGGATTGCGCATCGATCGATCCATCGAAAAAGTCTCAAAATTTTAAGCCAATAGATACAACGCAAAGTTCAGACATTGCGATGCCCGAAGCTCGTAGGAACAAATTCTTTTTGTAAAACAAGATTCGCCATGACATTTATGTGATAACAAATTGGAAAGAAATTATAACTTCGTTTTGATAATTCCATATTTTGTAAAGTACAAATACATAAATATATTTAAAAGAAATATTTAGGTTATACTTGTGCAATTTTAAGATTTACCTTAAAGTTTTTTGAAGCAGCTAATAACAACGATATGTTCTTATGCGATACGGTAGTTTCTCCACAGTACATAAATTCGACCATAGCTTTTAAAATTTCAAAACCTAGATCCTTAAGAAATATTACAGGCTCTTGACCTAGATCTTGCTGCAGTATTTCCTAAGGTAAAAGAAAAACACAATATAACGTTCGTTAATCGATAGGTCCTTCTTACTTATCGTTATGAATCTGCAACTTAAGGAAAGCACATAATATAAAACAAATAATATAATCTTAATATTATAATTAAAAATATTTAAGAAACCATACCTCAAAATACACACTACTCGAGGCTAAAACTAGCTTGTGAACACGTAGCTTTTGTTCTTCACAGATGAGCGTAACGTCAACGAGTGCTTGGCGTGCGAGCAATCCACTAAATCTTTCCATTATGTATCTTGCATGACCAGCCCATTGCAGGACGCAATACTTTTGATTCTCAGCCATGATTATATCTGTAAATGACTTGAATTAGGATCGAAACGAAAGCAAGACAAGTTGAATGACAGACGCGTTCAAAATATTCACCGTCACCGTAGACTTCTTACAAATATTAAGGTTGTATTATAAGTATAGTGTTTTTTTTCCTCGATCACGTATAGATTGAAAAAAAATACAAGAACGTTTAATTAAATATATTCGGACAACCGTATTCGATGCATATCGGTACTGTTCACTTATATATTTTTTAACGATACTCATTAAGCGCCACTTGCATAGACTGTTTGAAGAAACAATAATGTTACACAACATTGGTTTGCGAATGCACAACAATGTTCAAAGCGAAAACAGGAATCGATCTCAAAATTTAGCCATCTTCCTTCGTAATATAAATGGTCCATTGTTTATACATATAGATACAGCCTTAGTCTGTATACGTTGAATTACAATCCTAGAAATTTCTACGAGAATCTTGGACGATTGCCATCTAGTGGCGAATGATTCAAATATAAAGACAACGAATAAAAATACTTCTTGCTTGCACTCGCTAGGGAATGTATTGGAAGCACAGCAAAAGTGAATCTTGATTGGGGCGGATCTATATTTTCTCCCTTTTTTTTTGCAGAAGTTTTGCTTATCGTGAGGGTTTTACATGATCAAATATGTTCGATTCAAGTTACGAACGATTTGTCGTAACGCTTTACAAAACTTTATTACAAAATCACGAAATATCATACAATACATACGATAGGTGGTACACTGGACGAAATTATCGATTAAAAGATAACATTATTGATCGTCAAAATTGATGTATTTCCATGAGTCAAGTCAAATATGACTTTTTTCATCGTTTATAGCGGCGAATGTAGTAAATTCTTAACGCATTGAACGCGTAATTGTAAGTCCTTAATTCGATAAAGAAAAGCAAAAATAAAATTAAAAGTAATACTCACAACGATATAACATTGAAACGATGTAGCATCACACCATATTATATTATTAGGTATATTATCACAACGATTGAAAGAATACTATTACGCGTACATTATATTTGCTCCTATGCGGTAGTTCGCATAGTGTTGTCCATCATTATTCGATTTGTTTTCTGGTCGAAAGGTTAGATTTCATCCCATCTAAAACCGCACCACCGTGTCCAGTTGAAGTTTTCTGTCATAGATCATCATTGGGAATACGTCATTGTATTAAAATTTCTCGCGGGCTTGTCGTCGGTTTTGGTAGGTATCCAACAAAGGTAGCAGAAAGTCAACGAGATTGGTCGCGTTGCTGTTTGTAACACGCATTGAAATTGAAATTTAAGGAATATATGTCAAAAAAGATGTAATTTTTCTTCGTCGCTTGTAGCTATTTTAACAGACCATATTGATAGATTACCGTTCTATTGTTTTTACTCAATATACTTTCCTAAATCGATTCGTTATTGACGAGACGTAAGAATTAACGTTTTTAAAAATAGATGTTTTAGCTAAGATTCAGTTCTGTGTATACATTTTTACACGAGAACATTATTATGATTTTATTAATCATTTTTTATTGCTATTTTTAGCAATAAAAATTGTTATTGCTATTTTTAATAATCAAAATTTTTATTCGATTTGAACCGTTCCGGATAAATACAATTAGATTTTGTACAACACGTTTTTAAGCAAACACAGATACATTGTATATTGCTGAAGACGTCAGTGAAGTACACGTCACGCAATATGTGTCGTGATATTTTCTGTAAAAATTGTTGATAGATTCCTTGCCTGTATTTGCGTTCTCGTGATTTGCACGTAGAAAGTTTCAAATTAAATTTCAAACGATAGATAAGATTTGTGCCGTTTAACTTTGAAAACATTATCTCGTTGATTCGTGATTAGATTATTCGATTATCGGATTTTGCAAACACTTACACATAGATCTATACGAGCAGCTGTAAGGAAGGAAATTATAAATTCTTTAATTCGATATTTATTACAATATCGATTACTTATTTTTAAGCATTATTATATTATAATTAATTTCTCTTACAGGAAAAATGCAATACATTTTTATCTTTACAATATGTGGTTTGTTAATACAATTGTCAGTTGCACCACCTGTTACAAAGAATAAAAAAGACGAGGGTCATGGAGACAAGGAAAATAAAGTCGAAGAAAAGGAAGAAATGGTACATTAATTTTTAAATATAAAAAATGGTTAATGCGATAATCACCAGGTTACTTTTAATTCTATATTTAGGCGGATGTTCTAGAATATCATAGGTATTTAAAGGAAGTTGTACAAGCATTGGAAAGCGATCCTACTTTCCGTGAGAAATTGGAAAAAGCGGAAGAAGCAGAGATACGTGTAAGCGGGAGATAAGTTTACTATGTGGATACGCATACAAAGAGTATACATTGAAATTTATATTAATTTTATTATTATAGACAGGAAAAATAGCGCACGTATTAGAATTCGTCAACCATAGAGTTAGATCTCGTTTGGATGAATTAAAACGCGAAGAATTAGAGAGATTGAGGCATCTTGCGACGAAGCAATACGAATTGAATAACGGCTTGGATCTTGGTCATTTGAAAATAGCGGAACATTTGGATTATACTAATACACGTACTTTTGAAATAAATGACTTGAAAAGATTAATTGCCAAGGTAAAATTCAAGTATTGAAAATATAATATTTTGTTATAATAGTCACTTAACAATAATATTACATAGGTGACGGAAAATTTAGCAGAAGCAGATAGACAAAGACATCAAGAATTCAAGGAATATGAAATGCAGAAAAAGTTTGAACAAGAGGAGAAGATGAAGGGTAATACTGGTATCTAGACTTTGCTTATTAAATTAAATCAAATTAAAAGTGAAGCTGTTCTCGTTGTTTTAAACGTATTTTTGTGTCTCTTTTTTTGATAAAAGGTATGACTGAAGAGGATAGGAATAAGTACGCCAAACATCTAGAAGAAATGGAAAAAAAACATAAGACTCATGAGAATGTGAGCAATACAATGATAAACGTGATTATTTGTATTGATTATGTAATAGAAAGTACGTAGTTATAATATTTTTCTTGTAGTTACATCATCCTGGTAGTAAGCTACAATTATTAGAAGTGTGGAACACTCAAGACGATATGAGTGCTCTGGACTTTGATCCTAAAACTTTCTTTTATATTCATGGTAATTATTAATTTATCATTTATATTTAGCTAGAAACGTTGCCAAAGCTGCAATATCACGTTTCTCGTTATTCAGATAATGATGAACGATATGTTTCAGATGTCGATAGTAATGGTGTATGGGATCAAAATGAAGTAAAAGCTTTATTTTTGAAAGAGTTGGATAAAATTTATGGGGAAGGTGCATCCGAAGACGATATATTTGAACGTGACGAAGAGATGGAAAGAATGAGGGAACACGTATTCAATGAAGCTGATCTGAACAAAGATGGTCTTATAAGGTAACGTATATTTTGTTTTAACATGTTGACGTCGGCTTGATCCACTGGTGGGTCATTCGTGTTTGTTCCATGGGGCGGCATGCATCATGCTTACATTTCACAAATTAGATGGTACAAAATCGGTTTATGTTATTTTATTTCAACAAACATTCAATAGTAATGACATAACATTAGTGACAACATTCAGTATTATTAATCAATACGAACTTAACATAATTATTTATATTCTTTTATGTGATTTTTTGAAGTATACTAGACAGAGTAATACCTGTATCCATTAGAAGCTGATCAATAATTTTTCCTCGAAGTTTTAAAATTGTAATGTGCTTAGTACCCCATGTTTAATTTATATACCACGCGTTTACGAGGCAAGTCCCGCATATTTATTCTATGACGATTTTCCTGTACCATTTTACGGTTCTGCGCAAAGAAGTATATAATATGACCTTTACTTTTTGAAAAAAGTCAAACAGAGTATCTCAAAATTGAAGCAAAAACTAATCCCGTCAGCTTTACCTAACATTTATAAGTATATGCAAATTGATGTTGCCAAACTATTATATATCATAATCAATGACAATAACTGGTTTCAAATTTGGTTTTGGCTCGTTGAGATCTATAAGAATCGCCTAGTGGGTATTATCGCGCATACATTGTGTTGAACGGTGCAATCTGATGCCAGGCCGCCCCACGAAGCGGACACTGAAAACCCGCGCCGGCGTTAACGTGTTAATTGCGCAACATGCTTTTCTTCTTACCATATTTTTTGTCATTACAGTTACGAAGAATTTCTGAAACAAATCAGAAAGCCAGACTTTGAACAAGATCAAGGTTGGAAAACACTGGATGAACAACAAATCTATTCCCCAGAAGAGTACGAAGCTTTTGCAAGGCTTAAGCAAGAAGAAATTCAGAAAATGATCGCTAGAGGAATCGTAAGTAGAAAATAATCGATCAATACTTGCATGTAAAGATACTGTATTGCAATGAATGTGTTTCTTACACGGAATGTATTTTTGGTATTTATTTTGATTTATGATACTTTGTACTTTATTGCATGGTTATTAGATGATAAGATCGAAAGTGAGTTGAAATAATCTTATCGTTATTTATAGAGAAATTTTGTAGATTTTGTTTTTCGAGTTGTACTGTAAATTCGTTAATTTTACCTTTTATAGAATAAAATTGTAGAACAATTAACATAGCTTTCGCAGACTTTGTCGTTGTTACTAGTTGCACATTTTGTTATTGTTACTAGTTACCACCGCAACAGGATAATGTATCTGCGCAACAACAACAGGTGAGCATTCGCATTACTGTATTTCGTAAAGATCACATTAAATAAAAAATGAGGTGTTTATCGAAATTGGAGAAAAACGCAATATATTTATGTGATAATTAGACCAAAATGCTTCATCAATGGTAAAATATAATAGTTTTATGCATGCGTAATGAGGGAGTATAATATTACAAGAAACAAATTATCATTTACAATCAATATCAGAGCATATACATACAATATATATATATACATCTTATAGTTCCCATCTCAATATGGAAATGCTCAAGTTCCCCTGGAAAATGCTCCAAAACAAGTACCGATGCATCAGCAACCTGTACAGCATCAGCAGCCTGTTCAGCATCAGCAACCCGCACAGCATCAGCAACCTGCACAGCATCAACAACCCGCAGAGCATCAGCAACCCGCACAGCATCAGCAACCCGCACAGCATCAGCAGCCTGTACAACATCATTCGCAACAACAGTATCAAGGACAAATACCACCTCAACAACACAGTCAAGTTCCAGTGCAACAACAAATCCCACAGGAGACGCATCATGGCCAAGTACCTCAGCAACCGCAACACAATCAGATAGTACATGAACAAAATCAGGCGCCACAGCATAATCAACCATTAGTACAGAACGCTATACATCAATCGATTCAACAAAATAGTATACCTAATGTTGCAAAAGTGTAATTATTTTGCAATATTTCGTCAAGGCTAATAATCGATTTTAATTATGAAGTGCTTTCGAGTACGATATCCTTGAAGTATAACGTACTGTATATATACATGGAAATATCAGCATTACGACCATCAAAAGAGATGAAGTCTCTACTCTAGATTGAGTCTAAGATTGGTATAATAGGTAATAAAAAATTGTAAAAAAGGTCTTAACTTTCTCGCGAATACAGTTGTTATTTAATAGAGTGCACTTGCGGTGCTGTATAAATAAATACTGTCTCCGTCTTTGTATTAAAAGTAATTAGAAGAAAAAAGATATTTATTTCTTCCGACGTTTAAGTTATTATGACAATGTGCCAATAATATGATTTTAGTCGATATGCATTTCTATAAAATGTACAAATGTTTTTCAAAAGAAGGTTAAAAAACCTTATACGTGTCTGTAATATCAAGTCAATGTATCCGATTAACACAAGTTTTCCTTCGTACTAATTCGATAGTTTAGAATAAATTTTTTATTCTGTTTCTTTTCTATATTTATACCATCGAGCAAAGTTTTAAATTGCATTTAATAAGAATTATTTATATGTCGAATCGTCAGGGAGAACGAATAAAAGCTACTTGCAAAGAGGTATTATTATGTTATTAATTCTTCGATACCCGTTTTACGTGTTTCATTCGCCTATCCAACTACACACTGTAAATGTTTAAAAAGCAAGAGGTAAGGAATACGGTTTACTGACAAGGGACATAGTGATTAGTTTCTCATATTTATTTGTTATTGCATACTGTTTATGTTAGTATATTACTTAGGTATACGTGCCAAGTAGCAACTTAAATGTATGATTGCGTGATTTATCTGTCTGTCCTTCCGTTAAGTACGGATAGGTAGGTAGGTAGTAATGTAACGCTTACTCCACTATATATAGGGTGTATTTATAAGTATATCATATTTCGGTAGAACGTCATCTTACGAGCTAATCGGTAATAAATAAAAAGGGTCTATAATGTGTGACGGTTTTCTTTGCAATCATTACTATAACAAAATATCGTAGAAACGACACGTACATTACGTCTATTTCGAAACAGAAAAAGAAAAGATCGAATAATTGTATACTTATATGTTTCATCAAAGATACACACACACATGCGTAATATTCATACGGTGAATGCATTTAATACGTAGGATTCTATGAAAAGCATATACTTATCGTGAAAATGCGATGGTAATTATAAAAAACATTTGCAAAGAATTACCGTCAATGTTACACGGCAGACGTAGATATACAATCATAACGATTTCACAAAAACCGCCGTGATCAAGAGCAAAGCAGTATAAAGGTGCGCGAAGTTAAAATACTCAAGTATTGTTAAATAAAATATTTTTCCGCTAAAATACAAAATTCTCTCTCTTTCTCTCTCTCTCTCCTCCCTCTTGCTCTTATGCCAAATAATATGTATATATTATATATATATAGATTTGACACGACAGTTAACCAAAGCATACATGTATATAATGAAAATTTGTTGTCGATAAGATCAAATAATATTAAAATAACGATCTAAATTGAAACGACGAAATGTATGCTTCGCTTTGCTTTTGCACCTGATCAACTCGTAACAGTGGTTAAGAGCCACGTGTTTTTAATATCGTATAACGAGCGCATTTAAAAATACTTTCGTCGCTGAAAGACGCTTTTTGCCCGATCTCGTGCGTTGGACAGATTGCTGCTTCATGCGAAGAAATAAGAATGAACAGAGTTTTGGTTCTTAAACTATATTAAGAATATCAACGACCAGAGAACTTTTTGAAATAAATATGTTACACTTGATAAATGATAACGATAAACTTTGCGTACAGTGCTGCATTCTCTCTATTTACAGTAAACACAATCCTGTGTGCTTTTTAACATTGCACTCTATGTTTTCGTCTGTTTCCCCTCTGTAGAAATGTACACTTGTCTCTAGTGCGCCAGTGTTTCGTCGTGTATCTGTATTATTTGTTTCGTATGTGCAATTAAATAATAAAGTTTTAAAAAATGCGCGCCTCTATCGTGTTTTTCTCTTCGTTCGAGAGCAAGTCAAAACTTCTTCTACCGTATTTTCATTAATATTTTTCTTTCTACTGTCGTAGAGAAACGGAATCGAAGGTAGAAAGATGATGAATTTGAAAAACTAACGACTCGCGGTGTGTGTATCATGAATCGCTACTAAAGTTTTGTTAATCGCTTCGCTCTTAATGGGGTTATGCATCGATTTTGACCGTCTTCCGCGTCAGTTATCATATGCCGTTACCCGAAGCTATGGTAAAAATAAAAGGAGGACCCGGTGTGCGTGATACATGTCTTTTTTATCGTAATTCGAGATTACGGATTGGCCACGTTAGTGGGATAAGCCTTGTATGTTCTTTAAGAGACTCTCTCTCTCTCTCTCTCTCTTTTTCTTTCTTTCTCTTTCTCTTTCTATTTATACGACGAGGTATATACATAAATGCAATAATGCGCCGAGATATGCGCCCGTGTCGTGAGTGTTTTGCATCAGAAGGAAAATAGTACAATCATAGTAGAACGAGAATCAATGTAATTGTAGAGCATTAGAATAATTCTTTTTGTACAATAATAGGAAAAAAGCAATCAATGCAACAGATACTCGCTTTCGATCATTCGATAGAACATGAATACTTATGTAGGTTGGACAAGAATATAATTACCGTATACTTCGTACATCTAATTACGAGCAGGACGTACGTACACAAATCAGGATGGATTTGCATTCTGAAATAGCATTATAGTCACGCACATCCGTCCTCGTGTCGCTTTGATAAATATACTACGCGCTACTGTGCCTTCGAGTCTAACATTTTTACGTTTAGCTAAACATAATAACATCCTTCGTAAAATTTGGTTGTTCTCTCTCTCTCTCTCTCTCTCTCTCTCTCTCTCTCTCTCCATTTTCGACGCATCCGAACAGAAAACTGTATTTTTATTCAGAGTGAATGCACCCAGCAGTAACTCTACAGTTTCATTCAATATATCAATTTTATGTATATATATATATATA
>JAITYT010000458.1:1544033-1557053 GCA_025433975.1 Liostenogaster flavolineata
CGGTACTAAAAGGGTTAAAAATCCGTGTCGGATTGTGCCACGAAGCGCGATAGCGCTTCCTTCGTTTATCTGCGAGTAATGCCGGTCTTTTTTTTAATCGTAACACTAAAACGTTCAAGGTTCGCCACAGTACGCGGTAAAGCGGTTAAAACGAATCCACGTCGACTGCTACGCGTCTGAATCTATGCACGACGATCTGTAATAGATATTAATCACCCTATTCGCGAAATAAGCGCCGTATGCCAGCGCTTACGAACCATCGGTAAGAAAGTTAGAATCGTTCTCTTATTTTTGTTGGAAATTAAAACGAATCCACGCCGACTGCTTCGCGGCTAGATCTAAGTACGACAATCTGTAAATGATATCAATCGCGCAAAGTCCTAGGGAGGATCGATCGCGATCGGACACCCAGACACGCCGACGATCGCCTTCGTTCTTCGCCCTTCTTACGAATTAGGCGCCGTACGGCAGGCGCTTCTCACCATCGGTAAGAAAGTTCGAATCTTTCTCTTATCTTCGTTCGAAGTTAAAACGAATCCACGTCGGTGCGGTCGCGTGACGTCGGGCGATCGCGGTCGATGCACGGTCGGGAGCGATTAGAGAGAAGTTGCTTGGTATGGCGAAAAGAGCGGCCTTCGTCATCGAGCTACCAAACGAAAGGAAGGTAATCTTCTTGGGAACTTATTCGCGTTATTTTGATCTTTCCGCTCCTTCGTTGGGTTAACCGTTCGTTCGTGGAAGAGCCGCCGATCGAAAAATCGAATTCCGAGGGAAATGGCGGATCGTATATTTGCCTTCGTGTTCTTTCCTTTAGCGTGCGCGCATCCTCGTCGTATCCTTCCTCTCGACGGACCCCCGGCCGCGAGAACAAGACTCCGGCGGTATAAATACTTCTTGTGTATTATTTCAATAGAGTTGAGTGCCCTCGTGGCGATTCCACGCCGCGGCGTTGATTTCGTTCGTCGTGGAATCGGTGCTATCGGGCAGTACGCACCGATCGCGACTTCCTGCTCCGTAGAAGCGTTAAGAGATCGTTTCGAGGGAACGCGACGCTGTTTCTCGCCGAACTTATCGTCTTACGGACGATAGAAGCACGGAAGAAACGTCGAATCTCGTAGTCGACGAGAAACGTTTCTCACGTTTTAGATGGTCGTAGAAGGGCGACGCGGTTAACACGTCGAGGACGTCACTCTGCTCGCATAACGTATTTTCGAAATTTCGACATACATTCGTTTTGTTAATATTGTCGTATTACCGTAACATTAGCATTGTCGTTTGTCATAAGAATGTGCAGCGAGGCTTCGTTGCTCGGTAACGTAACACAAGGAAATCAATTCATTTTTCATTTACACGTAAAAATAATGTTATTAATACGTGAGCAATATACGTATTATCTATGCATATTGCGATGAATCTTTCCGAAGCACAAGAAAAAGCGAAGCAATACAATTGGCACAATATCTCATCACTTTTGTAATAGAATTCTTTGCACTTTGTATCCCTCTAGCTGCTTCGAATCTTTTTGTAGCACCCTTTGCAAAATCGTCTTACATCTCGTGCTTTTCTAATGCATTGCTAATTTCATCCTAAAGTCGGTGACTTTATAAACAAGCGGGTATGCGGACTCTTGGGGGCACCGGTGACCCTCACGACGAAAACAATTAACGCGATTAAACAATTTAACTTATTCGCTGTAAATAATATTTCAACGTAATATGTATGACGTCATAGAAAATTCACGTTGACGCCCTAGGCAAATCACGTAAAATACGCGCTGCAGTCAACGCGTTAAAGAGACAGACGGGATCCGCGTAAAAAAATTCATTTCATCGGCCGTTCTTCGATGGACTTCTTTCGTCCCGACGTTTTCGTATCCTTTCAGAATAAATTCGACGAAAGTGGGAATTCGAACGGATGGAGCGTCGCGCGACGAAGCATCCGACGAATCGACGCGTCCTTTTCTGTTGGGCGGGCCCTTCTTCCTTCGCGCGAGAAATAGCAGGATTCACGAGGAATTTCGCAGCTGCGTGATCTATCGGGCCGATAGATCGTCCTTCGGGTTTAATATATAAGGAATGGATTATCCGTTGAATAATGTTCGTAGCTGCAGTAAGCCGCAAGCGGCGCCGTCGGCGAGCGAGTCGCGCGCTTTACGCGTGTGCGCGTTACGCGCGCGCATACGTAAGTATCCACATACATATATAAGTACGTGGGATGCGTAAGCGAAGTTACGCGTGTGCGAGCGTAACAACGTTCTACGACGACTTCGTCGTCGTCGTCGTCGTCGAGGAGGAGGTACGGAAGGACACGAGGGGCGAGAGGAAACGACGCGGTCGCACGCACACTCTCTCGCACCGAGCGGCACGCGCGCACGCAACCTCCTGTAGTTCGGGCGTGTTCGTCCGTTAGGGGGTTAGGAATAGGTGGTGGTGGTGGTGGTGGCGGCATAGAAGACGACGAGAGGGAAAGAGAGGGCGCGATGGAGCCTGTGGAAAGGGGAGGAGGAGCGAGAGGACGAGCAGAACGAGGAGGAGAAGGAAGAGGACAGAGAGAACGAGCAGGTCGGGGTTAGCACGATGTTAGCTCGCGCGTATGTAGATAGAGTACTGAACTATGTATTAGAGTCGTGTAACCTCCATAGATATAGCTGGGTTTGTATAGTACAAGATTTGCTGTTGGCGGGCCCGCACTGAAATCCTGCACAACGGGTGTACGTGAAATTCTGGCCGAGAAGTCTTCTTTCTCTCTTTACGATCGGTAAAAGACCTGGCGCGAGATGACGTTGTCGCGGATCGGTAGGCGCGTCGCTCTCGTGTCGAGAAATAACCGCGGAGATTCACGTGCAAGGAGCAGCTTCGTCGCGACGCGTTGTTGATGTTTCTCCTCGGGACATGCCTTTGTCTCGGTGCGTGGCGAACAGAGAGGTGAAAGGGGGCAAACGACGAGGAAAGGCGAAAGTCACAGCAAGGAGACAAGGAGAACGGAGTACGAGGAAGACTCTTCCGAGTGGTACCGACGGAACGACCGTAAACCTTAAATTTACGAAGTGATATACACGCCAAACATCCGGCAGATATTTAAACTTCGGTTTCGCCAAACTCAACAATAACTGCTGTTCGTCGCTATTTTGAGAGCGGAATCGGCGCTTCGGAGATGCCTCTTTTCTCTCGACTGTCGCCGACCGAACGAGGGAAGGTAGGATTCATCGAAATGCCTCCTCTACGAACGTCGGCGCATCCCTAACACCGTCGTTCGACCAACGGAGATCGAAAAGGACGAAACCAAATTCGTGGACGATTTACGGAGGTTTCGAAGTGGATCGCGACAGAGAGGTAGATCGGAACTCATAGACGAATATGCGAAGGCGAGAGAGGGAGGAGTTGATCGAAGAGCGTCCTGGCGACGTTCGCGTCGACTCGCCCGGTAGATACGCGTCGCTGTCGTTGCGCTTTAATGGGCTCCATTTAATTTTTCGGCTCTACGTCGTTCGGTCTCTCCTCTCGCGGGGAGGCGGATCGCAGACAGAAGCTCGTATCTTATTTACGGCTTTGCATCGCGGTTCGTATCTTCTTCGTAGATCGCCGTTCGGTTCGTCTACGCGGGAAAGCAGATTCGAAGGATTCGATCGAAGTTAATCCTAGATTCGTAAAAATTCGTCTCGCAGACCGCGCAAAATACGTAAACACTTGTAACTTTTAAAGTGATCACCGCGGTTTGTTATGCGTCGATGAGCCCGGCGCCGATATTTCAATCCTTTCCGTTCAGCCGGCAGCGAGCAAGCGCTTAACGGCAATATTTGAGACGGCTAGAACGAACAGAGATCTGCTCTGTTTCGACTTCGGACAATCGGATGAAAAAATTCCTACAGAATTCTTCACCAATTCTTTTTTCAAAAAATTCTTTCTTCAAAAAAAGAAGAAGGAGACGCTCAATAAATCCGAAGAAAAAATAAGTAGTCAAGTTTTGTCATACGTATAAAACCAAAACATATTTTTCTTTGGAGTGTTTCAATTAATTTCATTAAAATTACTACATTTATTTTTTAACTTTGACATTGTCGATCCCCAGGGATCAACGCCGGACTCAGCGTGCTAATAAACAACTTCTCCGATTTAAAGTGTGTTTTATTCTATATGTATTCTATAAAACAAAAATCATCGATATGATATGTTCGTCTGAGAGACGAATGTTTATGAATCATGCGTGTTGATGAATTTAGGGTTAATCAAGATGACGATTCCGTATACTTTAGAGAAAAGAGTCGATTTACAACGTTCATCGCTCCTCACTCGACTTTCGTTCGGTAAAAAGAGCAAAGTCGACGTCGAGAACGATCGCGGTTGGTTCGAATCTCGCGTCGAAGTTTCCACCGTCTCTCTTCGCCCTTCCGTCGACGTTGCGATTTGACGACGGCAACGTCTTCGTGACGCGGTGCGGTTCGAGGTGAGTCGCGGCACACCCAAAAAGCGATAAAAGATCCCCAGGCGAAAAAGGAAGGAGACGAGCGTGCGTTGTTCCGGCGCGTGTCGTGCAAGGAGCGCGGCACGAAGGATACGCGCGATACCAGCGATTCGCGAAGAAAAGAAACCGACAACGTCCACGCGAAGAATTCAATACGACTGACGGCGGCCTCGTTTCCACAGTTCTCGTCGTTCTCGCGAAAGAGGCTCGTCGTTTTAACACATCGAGGACGGCACTCTGCCCGCTTAACGCGCTTTCCAAATTTCAACATACATTTATTTCGTTAATATCGTCACATTACCCTGTCATTAACATTGTCATTCGTCATGAGAATATGCAAGGCTTCGTTGCCTCGATAACGTAACAAGGAAATCAATTTATTTTTCATTTAACATTTTAAATGACCGCTAGCGGTGAAACAGCATACGCACGTCCGACCGACCGCTCCATCCAACGCGACATCCAAAAAATAGTATATCGATACTGGTTGCCAAACAATTTGTCGTGGTCCTGAAACGAGGACTGAGTACCAAATTCATCGTCACTGTCAATAATATTCATTCTCAATGTCAATGTCAAAAATTCAGAATCTAACAATGAATCTTCGGATCTATTATCACTAATGCGTCTAATTCTAATTCATCTTTTATGATGTATGAATCTGAAAACAGAATAAAGCACAAGTTTTATCCTAAATGTATCGAAATCTGTCATAATAGACCGTTGTGACTTCAAAGTTACCAAACTGTATCATAAAAAAATAGTAACAAAATGATAATCGAAATGCAAACAAATAGGTAGTTACTGATATACGAACTCGGAGCTACTATATGGGCTATTTTTTCTTTGGTAAACACTGACGGAAGCACAAATAATATCGATTAGATCAAATGGTCTCGCTTACTTTTACTGCCGACAGTTCTCACAGAATTTATTTTGTTATTTCAGGTTAATGAACGTTATAGAATCAAGACGTATACGTAATCTCGCGAAAAAAACTAAAATTACTTGGTAAAATGCCGATAAATCAACGCGTGACTTGAAAGTTACACTGGTCCATAGAGGGTTAACTATAGTCAGTCGCGACGTACCAAACCGTGGAAGTCGATTTAAAACGCACGAAACGCACGACGAAGGCGCTCCTCTCGACCGAGAGAAAGCGTTTTTGGTGATCGACGCGCGTATCCTTTCCTACTCGTTCTCAATTCTAATTACGAGCGGAGAGCCTTACGCGCCATTTCGATCGTAATTAGCTCGCGCTTCGTGGGATATTATTTTAATAAGGCGATACGTGAGGAGAAGAGGCGCTGTAGGGGAAAATTTATGTTAGATATCAGATGGAGTAACGGACGCAAAAGGAAGTACAATGGTCAGGATAGTCGGATAATGGATATCGTTAGTAGCTCGAAGGAAGCACCCCACCGGTGAATATTCCAGCAGCGTCGCTGACCGCGCCTTTTTCGTTCTTTAAATCGTCTAAACTGTACGCGTATCTCTCTCGCTTCGTATTCTAATTGCCTCGGGGCTCGCGTGCAGCGTTATTTTAACGCTTTGAGGTCCTCGTTCGAGAGTCCTCGCCTTCGGACACGGATCGAATAAGAAACGACTTTTCGTTTTCTCTCCTTGCCCTCCGGCACCGTTCGGATCGACTCGAATGTGTCTCGACTGGATCGCGATCGATCGCACCTCGCATACTCGAGAAGATGATTCCTCAAACGGTTCGTCGTTTCGCCTTGGTCGCGCCTAAATTACAGATCTCGACGTACGAGAGGCGTACCTTCCTGCCTGCTAAACGAGAATAAAGAAAAGGAAATGGGCAGTAGCGAGGGGACGCCTTTCGCAAGGTGACTTTGGACCTCGTCCGTAGAGAAGCGAAGTACTTGTCAAACTCGTTGAAAGACGTTCGACGGGTTGGCAGCTGCGCGAGCGAGAGAATCTCCTTCCGCGCGTACTCTCATCTTCTCCATCGATCTATCAGAGACCATAGATCTAGTTGCGAGCACGTGGTTGGTCCGACGCGCGTTTGCCGCGCGTTCGAATTAGCCCGTCCTATTATTTTCCGTCTAGAATCGCGAAACCGCCGGAGATTAATTATTAATCTCGGTGAGACTGATGCATCTGTTCGTCGCGAGAACGGGGCGGATTTCTAAATTCGCCCCTGAGGTCGAGGACGTTGCCCTCCGTTACTAGAGACGGGGAGAGAGAGAAAGGAGCAGTAGCAGAAGGAAGGCGGTAAGCTGGCAAAGGTATACGTCTTTCAGGAGAAAGAGATTCGCGAATCGCGATTAAAGCCGATGTCTCGCGGATATCCGTGCGACGGAATTCCGCTTTCCTATCGCGATTCGCGACATCGCGGCACCCTGGGAATCGGCTTTGGATTCTTCGTCCTCTCTCTTGCCTTTCCCCGCTGTCGTCGTCGTCGTCGTCTATATCGAGAGCGGATTCTAAATTACGCGAGCTCGAATAATTAATCGGTCTCGTAGCGTGGTTACGGCATCGCGTCGTCTATTCGAACGATTCAGCGAAGGTGGTCCCCGATTCGATCCTGAGATTTCTCGGTTAACTTTTTTTTTTCTACAATAGCTTTCATCGATACAACGAGAAGAGCACGAAATCGTAGGATCGTTGGCGTAGCGTTAAATAATAATTTATTAGTCGCATTTAATCAATGACGATTACGTCAAACCGGAAACCACGAGCATAGCGGATATCGATTTTCTATCGGACATCGCCTGTATCGAGAAACAGATACTTGGATAATTCGGTTAAGAAAGTTCGGTTAAGAGAGATCGCCCAACGATGCGAGCCAAATATTATCGTTAACGTTCGTTTCTCGTACGTAACGTAAAAAGATTCGTAAGAATCGTCGCGAATTCGCATACGTTACCGCGATTACGTGGCGTAATAAAGACGGCCACTGCGGAACGAGTCGAACGATCTTAAAAAAAGCGATTTACCGATTTACGGTTTATTTCGATAACGAACGATTCGACTAATTAATTAGTAGATGTCGGCGAAGACAGTTATAATCGATGGCTCGATCGTTAATCGCTAATTATTCGCTATTATTCATCCTTAATGGCGATTAATTAAAGCCGATTGCCATTAGCTTTTTTCCAGCTCGGACAAAGGACGAACTCGTTCGAATCCGATCAACATATTGCGCGCGCGCATTCAACTCGCCACATCGGTCGATTACCAAACTCACCGATCATCGTTATCATTTCGATCCACGGTTACAAAGTTCCAAGAATAGCAAGTATCGCTCGTTAACCTCTGCGTTGATTTAACGACGTTACGAATAAAAAGGCGAATTAGTCGTTAAATTTTACGTTACTCGTTTCAACGATCGCGACTATCGGGACGGCTTCGTCGTCTTTGAAGGATACAACGCGATTCCAGTTTGTATTTTAATCAATTTTAATTACCAACTACAACAAGAATTCGCGCAACGATTTAATATTTGTTTTTCGAGACGAAGTACGACGCGTACACGCGTCACGTGGACGTCGTTATTATTTCAACGAATTCCGTTCGAACAAGTCGTCGACTAAGCGAATTGTTACTTATTGCTGAAAATCGCGATAGAAGATATAATTCGAAATTTTTACGCGTATCGATCGAACAATATCTTTGTTAAGATATTTTAGAGAATACAAAATACCAAAAGCTTTCCTCCAGTAACGATATACCTCTTTATTTAACTTTTAGGCAGCTGATTCGTGTAACTATCCTTAGGCTATCTTACTCGCGAGTAGTTACACACTCCGTCGGAATTTCTAAAAACTTCGATCTGAACCTTTAAGTGGATGTATCCGCAACGATCTTTTCTACTACTCTTTTCAACCTATTCAACCGACCGAGAAGGAAACGCGAGACACGATTCGCGTACAGTCGAACCTGTTTTTATGCGATTTTATTTTTCTGCGATTATTTTTTTGTGCGGTATACGAATTCCAACGGTGTTGGCATTATTACCCTTGTAATGTTTCTTCACGCTGTTCGTCTTTAGGCGCTTTGTTCATTTGTTATGAATAGTCTCCCGACAATGCACATTCGATCGTTTTCGTTCGACACTGGCAGCATACGCGCTTCGCATTCCGAGTTTTATCCACGACTCGCGTGATCAAGGATTCATTTTATAGCGAGATTAAAGGTAAATTAACTATTTTTTCTCTATTTGGATATAGTTTTTACGATTTTTATTTTATTTTTAGACATAAGTATTCCCTTAAAATTAATAACTGTTAAAACGAATAAAAAGCGAAGAAAAGATAATTGTATTAGAAATAAATAAATAAAAAAAAAAAATAAATGAATCTGTAAACAGTGCATCGACCGAAAGCAATAAAAGAGCATCGTATTCAAGAAATATCGTAATAGAGAATACGGGAAAGGCTCTCGTGTTCTAGATTACAGATTCGGCTAAAAAACGAATCCTCATTCGGGAACAGCAAACACTTTCTCGCTATCTCGTAAATCTTTGACGTATTTTCTAAGTGAGACTTTTTTTATGCGGTTCCTCTCCACCGCAGAAGAAAATGTTCTCTAATATATCGTAAAGAATTATTTGTTGTAAGTATTTATGAAATTTCCGAATATATCTTTTTGTGCGATTTCTTTTACGCGGTACCTGTCTACCGCACGGAAACAGATTCGACTGTATTTTTTCTAACTCGAAGCAGGCCGCGAGTTTACCCAAAGCCAAGGGGAAAATAAGAAACGAAATTCAGTGAAAATCACTGCTTCGCGCAGTTCTATTATCGCGCTATCGTCGATGGCGCCGCCAAAAGAAGAAAGAACGATTCCTCGTATCCCTCGGGCGCAAAGAGGGAAACGGACGAACGATCCCCGTCCGACCGACCGTCCGTCCGTCCGTTGGACGATCGTCGGTGCTAATTAGAAGTAGCCAGAAGCGGTACCCTTCAAATATCAACGTTTCTCGCTCGCGCTTCGACGAACGGACCCCCGTAATTACTATTATTCTTATTATTACGCAGCGCGATTACAAAGCGCACCGACTGCCATCTGCACGCGACTCGCGCGTCCCCTCCTCTCCCCTCCGCGAACCGTCTCTCGAGAAAAAGTCATCGGGACTAACGCAATTAACCCTCGAGCTTTCTCTCGCGCTTTGTTCCGCCGAGTTCTTTCTTATCGTTCGCAATAAAACGGCCGGTAACTCGATGTTTTACGCGGCTGACGCGCCCTTTGCTGGACGACACCGACTTTTTGGATCGTACTGTTACGAGATTTCACGATTTATCGCGAGGACGACGAGTTTCCGTGGCAGCGGTGTCGTTTTCTCGTTACGAGATGGCTCGGGCGGATCCATTTTATATCGCCTGGAAGATTCGCGGTGGAGAAACGACGGTGGAAGGGAGAAAAAAAAGAGGAGAAGGAAAGCGCGGTATTCCTTAAAAGTTTTAAGGAAGGCGCGGAACGAGAAGTCGGAGTAAAAATTTAAATATAGCGTTTGGAGAGGTCGTAATTACCGTTCGCACGTGGCTGGAACAGCTTGCCGGAGTTCGCTTCGGTAATTTTAATTCGAGAGTAATTTGAAAGCGGGCGTTCGACGTTATCCCTTCGACGCGAGATAAACGACGATCCATCGAGTTGCGTTTGAAACGATCGATCTCGAGTTGGAGGAAGAAATCGAAGAATTCGATTCGTCTCGTGCGTCGTCGACGTTCGCGATTGCAAGAGATGGCGGCGACGGACGGCTGCATTTCTTTCCAAAATGATCGACGATCGATTTCGAGCGCGACTTCGCGCGGGTCGAATATCGCTTTAAAATGGATACGACGACGATTTCCTTCGAGTTTGGAGAAGCGACGACGCGAATCGTGGTCGAAAGGTTTGTTATCTCGAGGCTATTTCAATGAATCTCGAATAGGGAGTTTTCAACGGAATGGAAATCGGTTAACGTTGATATTAATTAAAAAAAATACGATTACCTGTCACGAAAATGAGCGGGCAAGCTCGCGAGATTCGATCGTTCCGTTCGGTAAATTAATAACGTTTCGCTTGTCCAGGACGTTCGAAATATTCGGAAGGCGATAAAGACGTTTCCAAGTTCGTAAAAAATAATATCCGCTTGACGTTTCGTTTCTTACCGCCGAAACGATAACGTCGATATCGAGGGTGAAATATACACGAATTGCGCAACGCACGATCTACGAGGTCGTAGTATTCGCGATCGATACGTAAAAAGTTACGTACGACGACCAAAAGCGCGATATACGCTAGTACCGATTTGAGAAAGGCGACTTTGGCGAGAGATACGCGATGAATACGAGATTCCAGACGATAATGCAACAACGAATAAGAAAATTACAATATAGGTATCCCTCGAGATACACGGTACTTGAGTTGTACGATTTTCGAGTTACACCGGTTTTTTTACCAATTTTCATAAAAAGGATAAAATAATACGTATTTATCATATATTTATTAATATAATTGAACTATCTGCAGAATTCTTTCGCTCTTTGCTCTTGAAAAGTGGAAATATACAGTATCTAGTGAAGACATAGATGAACTAAAGCTGAGTTTCCACTTACACGGAACCAATTAATCGTGTAACTCGAGGGACACCTGTACACGTTTGATTAGAAAAGGTTACGAGAACCGCACAGAGCGCGTGTTGCTAGAACGAGGAGCAGCGCTGTCATTAAACTACTCACGCATAATACAAAAGAGAAAACAGCTATATCCAAAAGACGAACATTTGGCCTAAGTGAAGCAAATCCGCGGATGGATCTTTACGATACAGTCCGCGATAGGATCCTGTCTCTGTCGTCGGCAATGAAAACAGCTCTGATATCCGGTTTTCATAACCAACATTTCACAAGACGCTGGTCCGAGTGAAGCCAAGGTTGAGGATCGTAGATAGGTGATCAATCGGTGTCACTCTCGGATATATACTGTTATTCTGTATTGCAGTCAGCGTTCTCCTTGTAAGGGAGAGCGTTACAACGAATGACGCGACGACCGTGTCTCCCAATTAACCTAAGCTGCGCTGAGCCTTACCGATCTAGCTGACTCCTATCTAGCTCGACGCGTAGCGATGTAGCGACGACAGATCGGTCCGAGTTCTCCGTTACAACTTTTTCGTAAGCGAAGCGTTGTTACTCTCGTGGAACTCTTGCAGCAGCTACACGAGTTGTTGTTAATCTCGCGGTATTCCAGCACTATCTGTTTACAGGCGAAGCGGTGTTAACACTTTAATGGCCGCGTGTGTGATAGCCGAAACAACTGCTAATGTCCGCTCACTTAAATTTCTTGTATTAAATATGTTGTTATTGTTGTCGTTGTTTTATGCGTATGTTCGCACATGTTGTGTTATTTCGTGAATTTACATAAAGTTTTTTAGATTAAAATTTTTCAAAAATATTGCCGGCCCTACCAACGTTTGACTGCGTAGACGTTCGACCATTAAAGCGCGGAATTCTTAATGCAACTCACGGAAGGTTCTCGACTTATCGATATTATTGCTAATTGGTGATCACGCCATTCAAACCGACTTCGACGTTGTTAGATTTATTGTCGTACTGCGGATGCGTGGACATGTGACACTCGACTGTACGACTACCCAAACTGCAAGGGTCTACAACTGTGCTGATTAGACACGCATTTCTCGCGCTTCTATGATTTATGATCTCCCAAGGAGCCAGAGTCACTTGGAAGGCCCATTGTCTTGTCGTAGACTCTCTGCTATGATCTAGGTGTCGTTACGTGTCGCGTACGGGTCGCAACAGACACAACGACAAGAACGGTGACGCTCTACCTGATCAAGGGGAACATATACCCTCGATAAAGTCGTTCGTTAAAATTAACAACTTCGGTACGAGCGTCGACTATAGTCGACGGCCACAGATGAACGCGGAGATGCTATCGATGCACGGCACAAAGTATCCTGTAGATCAGGGGTAGCCAACTTGGTCCGTACCGCCCACTAGTGGGCGTTTAAGCTTTTATGGTGGGCGTTTTACTTTATATATCTTAACTTATTATTATTATATCTCTGTTTTATAACTTTTATAAAGCAAAACTGTCCCTCTACTATAAATCACCATTACTGTAAACGTAGTGGGCGTTTAAAAAAGTTTATCACCAGCAGAGATACAAAAGTAGGTATAAAAAAGATCGACTACCCCTGCTGTAGATGGTGCGTGCCGGCTGTGGACAAGGTTTCGTGGCCAGTGAGCGCCGTATCGAAGTGGTTAAGCGGAAGTCGGGGCTTTACGGAAGAAGAGGCACGCAGCAACGTCAATAGTGTCAATTCGTTTTGAAAAGTAGCTCGTCGCGTAGGAAATACGCTCGAGTAGCATCGGATAAAATTGCCACGCGAACGAAGAATTTACGAAGACGAGGACCTCCCGACGATTACAAGCGAACCTCTATTTACGCGTGTTTCGTATTTACTTCGTTCGCAAATAATTATGAAAAAAGCAATCTCGCCGCTGGGAAAGTAATTCCAGTCCGCGTAAATTTTTCTATGGCCAATTGTATATATATATATATATATATATATATATATATATATATATATATATATAT
>JAITYT010000458.1:1713089-1723257 GCA_025433975.1 Liostenogaster flavolineata
TCCGGCGTGATCCGAGTGGCACGCACCACCAGGCAAAAGGGTCGAATCGTCATTTTCCGGGAGATAAACGCGTAGACGCGGAAACCTGGCGGCAATGACCCTAAAAAAAATATCGTACGCTAAACGCGCGGAGATGAGAAGATCGCGTCTATACGCGATCGAAGGGAGAAGATTCGATATCTTATCGCGTTACCTCTTCGATAAGTTTCGATTCAGTGGCACGTTCTTCCTCGTTTTACTGGAGCGCGTGGTACGCCTATCCGTCGCGCATCGAACGAGCGAGTTGCACCAACGTGGAGTTACTACCTATGTCAATCAGCCGCGGATAACGAGGTGTCTATACACGATTACGAGAATGTTCGATTATCTTATCGCGGAAGCGCTGCCAATGAGCGAGTCCCGTGCTACTTGCTAGTCGTGCCCTCGCCAACGTGCCACGTAAAAGTGCCACCGTCCGCAAATGGAATTACGAGAATGGCATCTTGTTGCTCGTGCCGTTCGCTTGCGAAGAAGAAACCGCTTGCGCGTAATCGTCGCGTTAACGATTACCTTATCTCTTAAACGGCGAACGACCACGCGGTGCGTTTATTTGCGATGCATCGACGCCACGAGCAATCGCTTCCTCGTCTCTTCTTTTATGGAAACGAGATAGATCGAACGAAAGGAGGGACGACTCCTTTCGAGATGCGGCTGTCTAGACAGCCGATTTATACATGTAAACTCGAATTCGATGGGAAAAATTCTTCGCTCGCGAAAAATCATAGCAAACGTGAGAGACGAGCGGGTCTCGACGGTCCATTGCACGCGTTTCCATCTAACGCAAAAAGATCGCAGTTTAATCGATATTGCCACGTTATAATCTAATCTCGTTTCCCCCGAAAACTTCATATTGCATTTTCCCGTATGTATGCCGCGTTCGTGAAAAAAAATGAAAAAAAGAGGAGGTAGATCCAGGAACACGCGTCGGCCGTACGTCAGTCGCGTGGTCGATACATACGTACATCCATCCGTCCGTCCTACCAACCAACCATCCATCCATCCATCCATCCATCCATCCATCCATCCATCGACGCACCCAGATACCATCGATTTACGGGGATAACCGAGATACGAACGCGCGAAACGCACTCGTCCGCGCCTTTCCAAATTCCTCCCACGGAGCGCGTCTCTTACTCGTATTCGCGTTTAATCGCGAACGGAGGAGCAAAGGACCACTTTGAAAGTTCTTTCGAACGGAAGGCGAAGCCGTTTAAAAATGATTATAATTTTTTGCGACTCTGACGGACGACGGGCACGCGCCCACGGTGGGAAGGAGAGGCGGCGCGCGTACGAGTCGTCAAAAATGACGAGAGCGTTCGTAGCCGGACAATTGCGGGTATACAACATAGACTGCGGCGTACCACAGCCGGGGGAGTTAACAACAATCGGCCGACGGCCCGTGAACTTAATACGCGCGTACGTTACGTGCATTTTTTCGTGGCGCAACGCGAGAAAAACGCGGGATGGAAGAAACGCGAGTAGACAGGATGCGCGGAGACGCGTGGTGCGTGCGTGTGTGTGACGCGCGCGTTACGCGCGAAACGTTCGTTCTGTCCTGGGTAGGTCTGAAAAGTATCCGCAACGTTGCGGAACCCGAGAGAGACTCTCTTCCTCTTTCTCTCGCTCTACGAATCGGGAGAAATCGAAGAGAAGAACGTTCCTTATTCCATCGGTAATAACGCGATCATCGAAAGATTAATGCATCGCGCACGGCCGGCTCCTTTCTTTCCTCCTCGTATACGTATCTCCGAGGCGGTGGCACGCTCGATCTTATTAACGATAAGTAGGACAAACCGAGCGAGTTTTTCTCGCGATCCAGAGAAAGAAACGCGGAGTTCGATCTCTCTCTCTCTCTCTCTCTCTCTCTCTCTCGGTTGGCATCTGCGCGCACGGGGAGTACAAAGGACAATCGAAAGGAGAACGGCGGGCGTTATCGAGACGAATCGCTTTTACGGACTTTCGTCTTTCTCCTCGTAACGTTTTACCGGCGCGTGTTCCGCGCGAGATAACGAAATTCCGCGAAAAAGAAGAAAGACGGAAAGATTTTTTTCAACGATCGAGCCGTTCCTGCGATCCTTTCGACGTATCTCGCGGTTCGATGCGAGACGACGACGACGACGACGACGACGACGACGATGGCGACGTCAATGACGATGAGGCGACTTTCGCATTCGGATCGCGTACGCGTTTTAATCGTCGAGATCGTTAAGGCTGCGAAGGAACAAGACGGGGGTAAAAGAAGTCGAAGGAAGCGCCAGCGAGGATGAAATACGGGGAACGTTGAACCCAATCAAGTGCCTGTCATAAATTTCCATCAAGCCGCGCCCCGGCAGCACCACTAATGGTCGATACAAAATTGCGACTGCAAAAGGAACGATCGCTCTGGCGGGAAAGAGGAAAAGAGCCAAGGGTGAAAGAAAAAGAGGAGAAGGACGACGTCCGTGACGACACCGGCTCCTTCTTCGAGAAGGACGAACAAGACGGTCTGCGTACGTTGGGAGAAATTCGAGTACGAACTCTCGGCCGAAGAAACCATCCTGGCGTTAACCCTTTTAGCGGTAGACGACGATATATCGTCATTTAGAAAAGTTTCGAGAAATGCGAAGGATGATATATCTCGCTCGAGATGCGACGCTGTTTTCGTTTAAATAGCTGTAACTACTTGTGTCGTCGACGACGATAAATACTTCTTATCGTCTTTCTGAAGTAGAAACATAGATCATTAAAATGCAGTCACCAGACGCTATTTTTTATTTACATAAATATAAAGCATTAACGTTAAAGCTCTTAAATGAAACGAGATGAGTTTTCGTAAGAGTATTTTGATATTATATCGTAATGATGTAAAATGTGCGAAGAAAGTTGAAACTTATCTCGATTGTTATTAAAAACTTGTTGTATGTGTGTACTCTATCGGAAAGGAGGCTGTTACGATCGGACTCTTTCTTACGCGGACTAATGCTTTGCGAAGAGTTCAATTGCCATTTAAACGATTAAAGTTATAAACAACAAAAAATAATTTGTTGTCTATGTTCATCTTATCGCGTAACGTCTGCGAAAAAAGTGCAAATAAAGTAGAGGTTCGTTTTAACAAACATAGTTAGATCTGCATACTTTTCGATGTCATGAAATTTCTCGAAAGTTGCATCTTTCTGACCGATGAATAGAGCAGGGCATCGTAGTAGATAAAGAAGCATGTAATAATTTGCCTGTATCGGTTAAAATAATGCAGAATTTTTATTTTTAAGAGATTTCGAAACTACTGGAATTACTGTTTTAGACCTTACGTTCATCGTTGGTTTATTTTCTATTGTCGTTGTTCCCCCGACATTTAAACAAGAAATTGTTCAAATGATAACTGAATCTGTCGCAAAACACTAGTCCGCATAAAAAAGAATCGAATCAAAACAGCCTCCACATCCGACTTGGTGCATGCTTCGCTTCGTTGCTGTAAATAACCACTTTTCGATCATCGAACGTAGAATACATTCACAAAAAGTTTTTGATAAAAATCGATAAGTTTCAACTGCGTATAACTCATGCACTCATGTAAATAAAAAATGACATCTGGCAACCGAATGTTAACAGTCAATGTTTCTATTTCAAGATGACACGAGAAATATTTATTATTGATAAGTAGCTAGAGTTATTTAAACGGACTAGGCATGCGTCTCGTATTTCTTGCATAGACACCAAAAGGGTTAAGATCTAAAGATGAAGTACGTTCGATTCCGTGTTTGTACGGTATAAGACAGAATTCCTGGAAAAAGCGTGCTCGAAGAAAATCGCGTAAAAAAAACTCGATGCCGCGAGAAAATTTAAGAAGATCGATCCCAGAAATTGAAAACTCAATACAAGCGATAGGATATTTCGAAGCAATCGCGTTAACATCTTTCATTAAATTATTTTTGGCATTTATTCATTTGTTTCTGCTACGAACGAAGCCGGTCTGGTTTCTACTTTTTTCTCTAAAGTGGAGAAGCAAAAGAAAAAAAAAGCGGACGGTCGTTAATTAAATTCCATGGATATTTTTAAAAAAAGCATCGTTTGATTCGCGTTAGATCGAAATGCATCGTGTTTGGATCGCTGTCGGAACGATATGAAAAAGTCCGTACGAATAACCAAACTGTGAACACGGTCGAGTAGTTTTGTTACCGATTGCTTCGAATTTCCCGTATATTTTTTTTCTTTTACGTAAAACTATTATAAATCGATATGTTCGTCGATCAAAACCGAGAGTTACGTTTATCTCTAGAGAATAAGCGGCGTCTTTGGGTAAGCGTTCGTTGAAAAAAGGAAACGATCGAAGTTGACGCGTCCTTGGCGCCGTGCGCGTGGTTCGCGAGCATTAGAACGCATTTATTTCGAAGATGTTTCTTTGTAATTCCTCGGCGCTTTACGATCGTCTTCTCGGATTTTACGTAAACGTAAAATCTGACGAACGAGGAGCAAACGAGGCTCCAAGAAACGATTCGCGCGTCTCTTCGTTACCGGAACGACGAAGAGAGAGGAGCAGAAAAATCCTTTAAAAGCTGGTTCGCGCCCTAATTTCTCGTCGAATCGTTCGATTGATTTCGCCGACGATGCAACGAACGCGACTCGAGACGCGTCTTGTCGTCTCGATAACGATCGAGAAATGGACGAAATCGATAAGAAGGTCGCGTTCTTCTCGAGCAACGCGTCCCTCTCTCTACGACCAGAAAGAGAGAGATGCGCGAACGACATTTTCAGTGGAAGGTTTTCCAGGCGTCTCGGTCAGTCCGTCAGTCCGTCCGTCCGTGCGTGCGTTCGCCCTCCCTCCGATTCGAAACGAAGCGCGGGAAGGGCGAGCGGGAGCTCGAGCGCGAATATTTCTATAGAGGAGCGGTTTATACAGCCGTGGAACATATTGAAACGCGTCGTTGGGGGCAGATGCGCCCGATGATGATATATTAACGCCAACTGTGCCGCGTACACCGCGCGGATACCTGTGCTTCTCCACCGCTCGGCCCGCCCATCCACCGCGCGAATAAATTATAGAATTATTGTTTTATCGCGGTCCACGCATATAGATACGGCGTGTATATTTTCGGGTCGACCCTCGCGAATTGTCGCGCCTCCCCCGAGAGCCCGCGCGATGCGCCCCTCAACCGACGATGCCTCCTCCAGTCTCCACCACCTCCACCACCTCCACCACCACCGTCATCACTAGCAACGCCAAACCAACGCGTTCGTTCGGTCGCCCTTTCCCACCACCTCTTCCTTCTCCGCCCACGCGTTCGTAGGCGACCTCTCATTTTTTTCCACCCCCCTCGCGAAGCGCGCCGCGTAGATAATAAATCGCCAAGGCGGTACGCCAAATTAATATCGTAAATTCGTTACGAACGCGATATCCGCCGACCGACCGACCGACCGACCGGCCAAGCGACCGGCCAGTTACGAAAAACGCACACTTTCCAAACGTGACACGGTGTTGTTGCGCGCGAACGGAACTGCTGCTGCTACTGCTGATGATCGTGATGGTGGTAGTAGTGGGGTGGTGGTGGTGGTGGTGGTGGTGGTGGTGATACCAGCAGCGTGAATACGAGGCGGTTGAGCGCGTCCCAACGCACATCGACCGAAGGACGGACGAAGGGAAGACTGGTAGGTAGGTAAGCGAGGGGTGTACGGAAGGCCGAGGGGAGAGGAAGATCGGGGGACGGAGTGTAAAACATTCGCGAGCGCGGTGTAATATTAAAAACAGGCGCGTTCTCGCGGATACGCGCGCGCGCGCGCACCGCTCAGAATTCTTCTCTTTCCATCCAACGGTGTCCATCGCCTCCTCTTCCTCTTTCTCCACTCGCTCTCTCTCACCCGTTCGTTCGTCGAATGAAAAATAAGCGCGGTAATATTCCGGCGGAGCCCGGTCGCCGGTATTCGTTCGCAATTAATTGTTTGCCGCGCGAGCAATTCCACTTCGTGGCGAATATAATTACCTACCTAAATCATCGGTCAATTGCAAAATATCTATAATCGCGCGTACAAGTATTTGCATCTCGATAATGACGCTCGCTTTTTAACCAGACGTTCGCGTACGAGCTCGCTCGCGCTTTATCTCCTTTTCTCCTTCGATGATCGTCGGGAAAAACCTTACGTAAAACGAACGAAGGTACGATCGACGAAATTAACGCGTCGAGCGAATTATCCAAACGCGCCAACTTCAAAAATCATTGCAACGCGATATTGTTAATAATAACCTACTCCGGGATTAAACGGAAATCATTAATTCGCACGGAATAATCGTAATATAGATATTAGATCCCTCGTGCGTATTAAGCTTTCGCGCAACGCGCATCCGTTAATTCCTCCACACGTTCGGATTTTATTTTCTCGAGCGACTCGACCAGCGCTTTCGGACCGATCACCTCCGTCTTCCTTTCGACACGAAGGCTAAGACACGGATTAACCCACGACTCGATCTATCCGCCTAATCCCGCGCCGTCCTTGTCTCGTCGTCTTTGGGAGGGATCGAGAGAGAATTTACGCGATCGAAAGCATTCCGACGCACGATCGAACTCGTTCGATCGTCACCGAGTCGTTACAAATTACTAAGGACGACTTGGTGTGTCAACCTCTTCTTATCTTTCTTCTACTCCACTCGTTAGTTTCTTTTTCTCTATCCTTTTTCTTCTTATTCGGAACACCTTTCGAATTAGCCATCGCGAAGAACTCGCGGAAAAAGTCGCGCGATAACGCACAGGTGTAACGCGTCTCTCGTGTGCTTTGTCTTCTATATTTGAAGATAAACGCGCGATTTATCAAGAATTCGCGCATTATCGCTTCTGCCATATCGGGCGAGGCTGTCTTTCGATTTTACGAAAAATCAAAATTTCCGGGATTATCGTAAGTGCTCTCGTAAATACTCCATATCTCTACCGACGCTCCTTCCGTGACTAAAGAGCGCCGATGCAGCTTTAATTCAAATTACGATATTCCTTGCACACGGCAAGGAATCCGTCGAGCGTGTCGCGCGGCCGGTCTCGCGCACACGCGCGCGCGTCCGTTAATAATTGCTATTTATTGAATTCCTCCAATCGATTTCTCCACGGCGACATTTGAGATTCGAGCGAAACCGATAGCGAGACGATCGTTCCAACGTGGCAAGGAGTCGCTGCGAGGTACCGTGCGCTCAATGGAGACATCGAGAATTTTTATATGGGAGAGGGAGAGAGAGAGAGAGAAAACGTGGCCGTACATCGGCAGAGCGAAGAAAACGTAAAAATAGCCGCGGAGATGGAAAAGACCGCGAGAGAAAGGAAGACGGAGACACGAAGTAGTACGAGTGGAAGGTAGAAGGAGTCAGAGGCGGAGAAGATGGTGCTGCGGGAGAGGGAGAGGGAGAAGGAGAAGGAGCCTGCTCGACCGAAAAGTTTGCCTAACGGTAAAGCGATGAGTTAACATTAATATATTCCGTCGGAAAGTTTTTATAATATTCCCGGGCATTGTCTGCCGTGGAACAATAAAACCGCTGTTCCCGTTTACGACGGACGATTTTTCAACGAGTCGTAGAAACGAAACGAGGCGAGGCGAGGCGAGGCGAGACGAGACGAGGCGAGGCGAGGTGAAACGCCGGACGTCGACGGAAGAAAGCGAAGAAAAGATAAAAGGAAGAAGCGCTGCTGCCTAAGCGTCGACGGTGCGCGATGTAACAGAAACAGTCGGATAGGAAAGGAAAGGGGGCAAAGGAGACAGAGAGAGCGTCCTTTACGACGTGGAGAAGTCGAAACGAGACACGACGATTCCTATCCCAGGAGGTCGGACGTCATCCATCGTAGGTTAGACGTCGACGCGACCAATCGTCCGTTCGCCAAATCGACGTTTCCTACGACGAATCAGCGCTTCGAACCGGGGGAAGGGCAGGGCACGAGACAAGGCGAGAAGAGAAAGGAAAGGCACGAGACACCGAGGCGTAAAAAGATTAATTTCCTCGGTATTTCAATCGGCGCGGCCGGTAGAGCGGAGGCGAAAATGCAAACCGTGACAGAGAAGGGAGATCAGTCGGCTAAGGTAAGGGCTTGGAAAGTTTGCGAAACTCTTCTTTTTCTTTGGCGAGGCGCGTTGTTAGTCGCTCGGCCGAGAGTTTCGTTTGATATCGTGTTGAATCGAGGAGTGGCTGCGACGACGACGACGGCGACGACGTTGGTAACGGCTGCGCCAGCGGAAGGAATTAAAAGTAAACACGCAGGCTCACGCGTTCCTACGGGTTAGAGTAATTACGAGCCACGCCAGCTGCCGCGGACTTTAAATTATAGAAATTACAAAACGCCCTCGCACCCTTCCTTCTCTCTCTCTCCTTTCGTCTCGATCTAACCGCGAGCAGCCCTCCCCTCGCTCCTCACCGTTCGTTCCTAATTCGCGAGCGAGCGAATTTCTTCTTCCGGATTAGGACGTTTCTTTCTAGAACGGTCGATGACGCGCGCGACGAGCGTGAGAGACCGAGAAAGAGAAAAAAGGAGGAACGTGAAATCGGCGCGCTCGTTCTTGTCGTTCTTCGATGATCGACGACTTTCCCGTTCCCGAAGAAAAGTCGAAGAAGAAGCGAGAAGCAAAGAAGAGAAGGAGGAAAAGAAAGAGAAAGAAAGAGGGAAGAAATGGAAAAAAGAGGAGAGATACGTGGACGCAGGTGAGAGAGCACGTCGTCGAGGAAGCGTTGTTCGCGCGAGAGCGCACGGACGTGTATTTCCAGCTGAATGCAGCCAGGTAACTCGGGTTGTGGGTAACGCAACGAAATAACGCCGGTGGAATTCCTCGGGGCTGGCGCGGCTAATGCCATCGGCCCTCTTTGTCTCGGCAGTGCCATCATTTTTCTCCGGTAATATATTTTATTGCTATCTCGGTCTCTCTTTTTCTGCCGCGCCGCGCGCGGCGTCTACCCCTCTTCCTCCTCCTCCTCCTCCTCATCCACCACCACCACCACCACCACCACCACCACCACCACTACCTACCACTACCTACTACCACTAGTACTGACACTGCCGTAGCTATTACCATCGCCACCTCCGACGTGGTCCTTCCTCCTCTTCCACCTGCGTCCCCCTCTACGCGCTACTACGCCGCCGTTGCCATCCTCCGCCTCCCGCTACCCCTTCGCCGTCTCCTCATCTTTCTTCTCTTTCACCTCCGTGCGTCTCTCGTCCACGAACACCTTCGCTCGAAACTCTCCTCCACCGCTACGCAACATAATTCCACTCTCCTCTCACCCTCCCGAAGACTTTATTATACGTTTTCGTTTCTCTTTCTTTCCCTCTCTCTACTTCTCTGTCCGTATTTCTGTCTCTTTCCTTCCCCGTCTATGCCTTTCTCTCGTCCACTCGTTACCTTTTGCCGTCTCTTTCTCTCGTTTTTCCGTCCTCCTCCTGCCAGCCTGCCGTCGGCTTTCTTTCGATCACCCTCTCCGCCCTCTCTCTCTCTCTCTCTCTCTCTCTCTCTCTTTCTCTCTCGTTCTTTCTCCGTCACGCACGGACACACGCGAGACGAGGAGAGAACAAATAGAAACGGACGACGAACGACGAGGACGGAAACGACGATGGCTCGACGAGCGCGACGAGGACGACGATATAATTGTATCTAAATTATAATATACAAATAATAACAGGCATAGCGGCAGGCTGACGCCAGCCAACGTACAGTCCGATCGGAAAGTTTGGACGGCGACAGCGGCGTTTCCTGTCGCGTTTCAATGGCGTCGAGGCGGACGGTTTCGAAAATTCGATGATAAAGGATAGAGCGAAACCTTCGTCCGGATTCGAATTACGTGCAGGAGGTCGAGTTTAGCGCCGTCACCCTCGCGAGTCTCGAGGTCATGGCTCGATTCAACGACGATCGCGACGTTTCCTCTCTCCGGGCGCGAAGCTTTCGTTCGTCTCCCCTTGCGAAGTTCGTGTATAAAAAGGGCACGTCGACTTCTCGAGGTTAAATTTTTCCACAGTAGGTCGAGAAGAGGTGGAAGAAGATAGAGGACGATGAAGGAGGCGGAAGAAGAACGAGATAAAGGAGGAGAGAAGAGGACTGGAGGAGAGACAAGAGAGCGGTGAGAAGAAAAGACGACGACGACGACGACGACGACGACGACGACGACGACGACGACGACGACGACGACGACGACGACGAC
>JAITYT010000458.1:1741071-1760737 GCA_025433975.1 Liostenogaster flavolineata
AATATTACGAAAACGTCGAACCATGGGTGGTATCCGTATGAGAAGAGAGAAGAAGGCGTCGATTATAACCGGTTGCGACACACCACGAAACCCGCTAAAATATTGGCGAGGTTCGTCGTCTGTCTTATTCGATGCAACTTGTATATATCGAGTGAAACGTTCCATTCCGGGTCACGAGCGGGAAATAAAATATCGATCGTTATTCGAGGAAGATTTTAGCCGTTGAAAAAATTCGACTCGTCGTCGTCGTCGTCGTCGTCACGTTGTACGATTTGACGTCGAAGATCAGCTCGAAGATCGAATTCGAGTTTGAGTCTAATTCGCCTTTTAATATCGACGAAAGGCGGATGTAACCGCGTTATTCCGCGAATAAAGCTGACCTATTTGAGTCGGGGAATAAGGTCGCATTTCATATTTCTCAGAATAGGATTAAGCAAATGCGATCAATACCGATGCACTTTCGACGACGGCGAAGCGAAATTACCATTTTCGATCGCTCTCGCGCGTCGATCGCCTCTTTCTTTTTTTTCTTCTTTCCGCGTGCGAGCAGAGAAACGACAAAACTTCTCTCGAGAGGTGTCTTACTCCTTTTGAAAAATGTCACGATCTTGCGATCGATCCTAACGTTCGCCGAGAAAAGTTTCGTTCGACGCACGTACGTTCATTAAACAAGTATAATCCATCGATGCGGCCATTAATATGCGAGACTAGAGACGATTCGCTTCCAGTGAAAGACTGAGTGCAAATACGAAGATAAAGGCATACGAGAGAGAGAGAGAGAAAGAGAGAAGATTCCCTCCAAAATAATCGAATAATTTCATTTCCGGCGTGGCATCCTCAAAAATAGAAAACATCTAGACGGAAGGATAAAATAGGATAAAAATCTACGGTAAGATTAACAGCAGAGAGAGTGGAAGAGTATTCGATCGAGGTACAAGGTACGACGACTGCGTTAGTTGGAAGGCAACAGAGATCCTCGCTTTTGCGTGTCATCGTCGCCGCGGTACGCGACGAATCTCAATCGACCACGGAGTACGACGAAACACACGGACGTTACGTAGCGCGAACTTGCGTATTTAGCGACGAGAGGCAAGGTAGTGGGGACCGTGGAAGTCGGCGAAGAGGTAAAGGTCGGTGTTCCGCTACTGTTTCCATTGCGCGCGAGTGAGACGCGGAACGAGTGTCGGGACGAGTCGAACGTGAAAGGAAGAGGGTAGGAAGAAAGTAGTAAAGGAAAAAGGATGAATGGATCCCGAGAGAGAGAGGGAGAGTGACTCTTCTCGTACAAAAGGACGCGGAAACGTAACCATGCAAGACGTTACTCCTCGATCAATTTCACGATTTGACGCGTTCGTTTCGGCGAGACAAGCTATTTTTTCCCCTTTTACCGTATTTTTCGGTAGATAACGCGCGCGCGTTATCTATACAAAAAAGTTAAAATCTGATAAAATAAGAACCTGCGCGTTATACGTTAGAAAGCGACAGGGAGTAAATCAAATTTAATAAAAATTATGCTGGAGTTTTAACTCATCGTTTATTAAACGTTAGAATTACTCAAGTCCAAGAAATTCTTCGTCCGACTCGACATGGAAAGAATTCTATTCCGATTCGATTTCAGATAATGTATCTTCATCGACATTCTCGTCTTCGTCGTACATTTCATCTCTTTCGCCCTAAGGAAACCATTTCTTAGACGATTCTCACTCACAGCAGCCCAACTTTCAGCAATCCACGCCACAATATCCCACTAATAATAACCACTGATAATAACTCACACTTTCAAAAATCACTCCTAATCCTCGTCACTGGCAACAACGGTTTGTACTTCTTAACTCTATCGCTAGTTCGTGCTATGCGTGTTATCTATACATAAAAAAGAATGCCGAAAAAGTGAGGAGCGCGCGTTATGCAATAGTCGTCTTCGTTGTCTGGCGCGAGATTTCGAACGGCCGTCGATCGATGTTCGCTGCCGACAGGGACAAAGAGCGAAAAACAAACGCAATGACGTCGGTAAGCCTATAAAGGTAGCGACATAGAAGCGAGCAAAGTTGGATTTCTCCGCATTGTAAGTGGCCGCTACACCACGGTGTTAATTATAATTAATTACGTATACATAGGCGCGCGTACGGGGACGCGGCGGCGTAATACGTCATGCATACGTCGTAGTCGTGGCAGCGCGATTCTCTGTACCGGGTGGTCCGCGATCGACTCGATCCTAGAGTTCTTCTTTCGTTATTTAGCCGTCTTCTTCTTCCATTGGCGTTATCGAATTTACGTGGATTACTCCCTCGTTCGCTTTATCAATTTATTTCGTTTGCCTGCTCGTTATCGTTCGGTATCGTTCGAGTCCTACGACTCGATTTTGTATTCCTCCGGCGAACGATACCGCCTCTTCTTCTCCCTCCTTTCACTACCGCGAAGATAAATTTCTTTTATCTCTCTTCTCTTTCTTACCACGACGAGCCTCTTCGTCGCGCTCTTTCGCCGCTCGTTCGTCCGGAAAATTTTCATTTCATTATTCGTTCCTCTCTCTTCGTTACTCTCCTCCTTATTCGTGGCACGAAGGGAGGAGGTCCTCGCGATGGCGAAGGTCCGCTCGAAACGGGCATTCGAGAACGAATCGTATTTCGATGGCGAGGCGTGGACGCGTGCCACGCCGCGGCTCGCTCGTTAATTTATTCCGCTTACGTTTCTCGCAGTTCGTTGGCCAATTTAATAATTGTCGGGGACGATTCATTGACCGTGCGCTTTTCCAGTGAACGATTCACCGTCGATCATTTAATAATAATTCACCACTTATTTTCATTTGCGAAAGTTCAATGCGGGTAACGAGTCGCGCGATCACGATGACTAGGATGACTAGGACGACGACGGCGACGGCCGCGACGTCGAAGCGATATTTACAAAATGATGCGACCGCATCGTTCGCGAATAAATACGGGAGGTAACGGTAAACAGGGCGGGAATTAAAATAACAAAGTCGTGCGTCGCGACGCGAACGCGCTACGTAAGTTCAGTGTTACGCATATAAATAATTCCATCGCGATACCGTGTCGCCGCATCTCTTTGTAGATTTTTCATCCGCGTTTTTTCGCTTCCTCGACTCGCGTCCCCCCTGCCTCGTCCCGTGCCCGTCTCGTTCCTTGTTTGTTTCCGTTCTAATATCTTTCGAAGGTACGCGCTTTAAGCGCTTCAAACGACGATATTCGAAAGGTCTCTGCTGACGTCTACCACTTCGATCGCAATCGTTTCGATGACTCTTTGCGAGCACGCAATCCGCCAAACGATATCGGCGAATTTTATAAGATACTTTGAATCTTCCGTGGAAGCGCAAAGGTCGGACTTTGTCCAACCGCGTCCATACCGAGTTACATCTCGCTGACGTGACATTCGCGGTGTAAAAATAAAATAACGTTTCTATATCGCGTCTCGTCGGAGAAAAGTTTTCGCGAGTTCCCTTCGATACGTATTATCCGGATTGCTGTACGTTTTACGAGTGATCGTAACCGAACGGAGGTCGGCTGCCAAAAAAGTGCCAAATTTAAACCTCGTCGAGTACCTAAGAATATCCTTTGCCGTAAACGTTACGAGAAGATTGTACAAATTTGACGTAAAACTAGCGGCATTCCAAAGACGAGTATCCACAAAGCTTCGAAATTTCAAGATTTCGAAGGACCGTAAACCTCGGGAGAAATAGATGGAATACAGAATTTGAAAAGTTGGTTTATAGAGCGTATCCAACGTTTGTACGTCATTGCCGAATTTGATAACTAATAGCGATAAAACGCAATGAATCGAGAGAAAATTATTTCAAGCGAAATCTTTGTCGCGAGGAAGATTTCGTGGCGAGCGACTAAAGTCACCCGTTTTAGTGGAGTTAGAAAAAAAAACTACAATCGAAAATCAATGTGAAGATAAATCAAGCGAGGAAGGCATTTTGCCCATTAAAAGAAGACGAGTTAGGCGACTCATATTTGACCGCGAGGATGAGTGTTAAAAGATTGCATGATTTTACAAAAGTTTTTCTTGTTTTTGTTGGAAAACGATTTTTTAATTTAGTTTTTGTTGCATTTTTTTTATCGTTTCTTTATACAAACGCTTCGATTCGATAAAAATAATTTATAATTTATCTTGTCTTTTGTATTTATTGGTCTCCATACAACGCGCTACGAATTAGCCTGGTTTGTACGGTTAGATCCGAGTTTCTTATAGCGCGGTACACACTGACCGCGTTATAGGAGGGTTGACTGTATTCGTCGAGCACAACGCGTGGATGTGCAAGTGTACGCGTAATCATTGAAGTGGCGTTATGCGTGTAATTCGATCCTTGCTGCGATTCGGACGAGCGACGAACTCGTAAATAATTCTTAGAATTCGACGGGCCTCGCTCCTAGACGTCGACGCCGATTCACGGGAATACGATACTTCTTTGTTGTTATTTTGACTTTGATCGACGATATACGCCCGTTCGCTACGCGATCGTCGTCGTTCGTTAACCCGGAGCGCACTGGCGGTATATCACTCGTAATTACGTCACGCATTTCGTGCTTTTCGCGGAGTAAAGTAACCGTCATTTTCGCCCTGTCGAAGATAACGATCATCGACGCAGTCTCGGGCTGAAATCTGCGAACTTGCAAGCTTGCCAGTGGCCGGTCCGTCCGGAGAAAGCATTTTGCATTGGACTCCTCGTTTAACACGTTGACTGCCATGTCACCCATATTTAGATGGCACGCGACTGTTCCATAAATTAGCGTAATCCATATTTTGGCAACGGTCTTACTTTCTTACGTAAAACGTATATATCTAATGAAAAGTTAAGGTTATTTTTCAATATTTTGGAAGTCAAAGTGTTAAAGCTCCTTCGCGTCATTTATATACGGAAAAAAACGATCGAAGCTGCGAGATCGTTTGGTAGAGTCGCGTGTATCGTAAGCACATCGAACTCTCTTCTTTAACGATTTTTAAATAGCCCGAAGGAAAAAAGAAAGCGCCTTCCTTTTATTCGACTCGTATTATTGTATCTTCCGACGCGATTTAAAAATTATCGTCGATGCGAGCGAATGAAAGAAAAGGAAGGAAGAGCGTCGATGAAAATAATGTATTAGTTCACGCAAGGTTTTCCAGTGTTGCGTCATTCGATTAATTCAATTTTAAAGTATCATTAGCTCGTAGCGGTATTTCTTCGCTATCTATTCTATTATTGAAAATGTTTAATTATTCATTTTGGCAGTATTTACGAGATATAAATTGTATTTTAAGTAGGGCGTAATTAAAAAGTTTACGAATCTTATTTTGCTGTGAAATACGTAAATGTATTTTACGTAGATAAAAAAATACATATACGCTTTCGTCATTTTTCTCCGCAGTTTTTGAACGAGATACAGTTCCTTGTTTCATCTTACACGGTTTTTAATAACTCGGAACGTATCTCCCATTTTATTATAGAAAACGCACTTTTTTGCGCGATTTTGCGAAGAACGTATCTTTCGTTTGAAAACACAAGCAGACGTATACTCGGCTGGCTCGGTGAAGCATAGAAGGAGGTTTTTGTCTCTTCTAAACATCCAGCGAACGGCAGGTGAGTTAACGTGTAACAACCTAACGATACGCTTCGAAACGGAGGTGACGCATAGTACACATCGCTATCTTCGCCTTGGTATCTTTTTCCCCGACTTTTGTCATTACGCGTACGCGTTCGCCTCTTCTTAACACGCCACCATATCACTTTTTTCTATTATATTAGGCTGGTGCATATGAAACGTCGGATTTTCTTTACACTCGAACGTTTATCTCGAAAAAGATTTTCCGATATTCGTGTAATTTGTTTATATCGATATAAACTTGGTAGTAATGCTGCAAAAGCTGCACGCAATATAAACCAGGCGTTTAGGGAGAATACCCCCCCGTTAACGGTCGAAAAATGCAGCATTGCTTTGACAAATTTCGGTCCGCTGATTTTTTCCTACAAAATGAACCGCGTGAAAGACCCAAAGTTCAACTGTATCTACAAGGGAACTTGCTACCAGAAAGAAAGTTCACGCGACACCTTTCTGAAATTGGCAAAGTGAAAAAAATGGATAAGTGGGTATCGCACGAACTAACCGAGCGATACTTCTCCACGACGTCGTACGAAACAATTGCGAAATTAAGTGAATTAAAATATAAAATGTGCAGCACCCAGCTTATCTTTTTTTAAACATTTAGGACAGTTTTTACGGGCTGAACGGTATGAAAATGAAAACAACAATCTGAAAAATTCTATATCGAAGTTTAGCGATTCCAAAGATCAGAATTTCTTTAGGGCAGGCATCTGTGCATTAAAATCTTGATGGGAAAAGTGTAATAAAGCAAATGGAGCATATTTCGATCATATATTCATTTAAAAATTCGCCATTTCACACGCACCTAATATATTTCAGGAAACGAAGATTACTTTCACGAGCGATCGAGCGCCAAGCGGAAGCTAGATCGTTCCTCTCGCGTTTCTTCGAAAATTTACTCGTTCATCGTGCGATAAATTTGTATTATACTTTCTTAAACCGATTGCCAAATCACGCGTCTCCGCTTCGCCACCGATTCAACAACAATTTCGCCTTTGTGCGTTCGATAGCGCGATTCCTCGTCTTCTGTTCCACAAACGCGAAAGGCGACCGATATTATCGAGTCGACAACGGTGGCCGGCGGCGTTCCTAGAAAATAGTACCGAAGCTTGCGCACGCGTCCATTCGTTCGTCCGTGATTCGTTAATCATAATCGATCGCGCGCGCGTCTACGATCGACGAGACTAACATGACCGTTACAAGCGCGTTTTCTCTTCGGTCCGTTTAACCTATCTTTTTTAGTACTACGCGCAACGATAACCGCCGACGTTTCCTCGCGCTATTCCTCGAGAACGGGAAACATCATCGATTTCCGGTCCGGTCGATACTCTCCTATCTCTCTAGCATTTACGTAGAGACACGATCCGACGAGGAAAGAAGAAGGATCGAATGGGGAAGAAAGGACGGTGGTAAAGGAGCGCGCGACGACGCAGCGAAGGAAGAAGACGAAGAAGGCGAGAGCGGAGAATTTCTCTCGAGAAGATAAACCGCTTCGTTTATCTCACGGACTTGCGCCGATTGTGCAACGACCGTGACTATCTCTCTATGTAATAATAACAGCAATAACGACAACAATAAATAGCGGATATCGTGGTGGTGGTGGTGGTGGTGGTGATGCACCGACGATCGAATCGTGCATTTTAGAAACTCGCTCGTGCGCTCGCCGTCCACCGCCAATAAACGCATTTAACGTCGTTATCGTTCGTAACGCGCGTGCATCGCCCAAGACGCGTTATTTACGAGCGTCGCTTGCCTCGAGGAAGCACCGAGAGACTGAAAGACAGAGAGAGAGAGATTCGATTTTCTCGAAGAACTCGCGGAAAATTTAACTCGTTTCTCGTCGATTCGCAATCGAATTGCGCCAAGAAGCGCAAGATTCCACGGTCGATCGATGGATCGAAGCGACTCGACGACGAGAATTCGAATCTCGATAAGATCGTTGCAACGGTGACTACGCCAACGACGGACAGAGGGAGGGAGGCAAGCGACGATTCACGTGCACCCCTAAGTGACCGCGCCAGCGGCATATTATTCATTTTACCGTGTCGCGCATATTCCGCGTTACGCGGTCTATAACCGCAGTCATGGAAAAACACGCACACGCGAAGGATAATTACCCGTTAATAGCTCTTAATTTATGAAATAATTTATTATATAACGCGGACGCTGCGCGCACGGCCAGTGCGGCGAGGTGGGAGGAGCGAACGAGAAGGAGAGAGAGAGAGAGAGAGAAGATGCATGCCAGCCGGCGAGAGACGAGGAGTACGCACGAACACAGAAGGAAAAATTGACGTTCCGTCGCAACGACGGACGACGACGAGTCGGAGAGAAAGGAAAAATAATATCTAGAGAGAAGAGAGGCGTCCGAATTCGCGTGGTTCGTTCCGTCCCATCTTGAGAGGTAAAATGGAGGAGAAACTGAGGACGAGTCGACGACAAAGATGAAGATGGGAGTGGAAGGGAGGAGTAGGAGGAGAAGGAGGTACGAAAAGGAAGAAACAAAGGAAAGAAGTTGGAAGCGGGAGGGAAGGGACGAGGTGGATAGACCTTCGAAAAATCCCGATGGCGAGGAGGCGTACTTATCTTAATCGATTGGCAATAAAGTATCGCGTCACGGCGCGCAATAAATTGTCGATAAGACGCGTTATTGTCGCCGGAAAGGATAGTTGTTTCTATGGGCGACGTTGCACTCGAACAATATCGGCCCGCGTATTATTTTACGCTTTACCGGTAGAGGCGAATATTTTGATGCGATTACTCGCGCGGTCGTCGTCGAGACGTCGCCGTCTACGTTCTCGTTGGCGTCGTCGGCGACGTCGTAGCTCGTACGACGTAAATAAATTGTACATCGCGCGTAATAAAATTGGTACTGTTATGAATAATATGTGCATTATGCCGCGCCGGTTTTACGAACGCATCGCCGTAACCGACCGGGAGTAAAGGAGGTTCGGAGGGAGGAGGAGGAGGAACGACCGACCGTTATGAAGGTTACTATATTATTGCAGCCTTCGCAATCTGCATTGTTGGCTCTATGCTTTTAATACTCTTTATTGTCTCTTTTATAACCAGAATGACGCGTTTCTTTCAGCGTCGGATAAATTATACGCAGCATTGTACCTCTAATTTTAAAAGGGAACGAGAAAACGAGCGCGCCGGAATTTTTCTCCTTGCTTTTCACGGAAGTCGCGCCCAAGTCTCGGCCTTTCCACGACGATTCTCCCCCTCCTTTCCGTCCGCGTATCGCCGGAAGACGAGTAGTACGTACTACCTCGCGCTCCTTCGCCTTCTCGCGCTTCTTTCGTCCTTCCAATTATTTCCACTTTCAACGTCCGTCTTGGAAGGACAATTTTTACAAGCGACCACCAAAGCAATGCGTCTGCAAAACAGAGGTTTTTTTAAAACGGTTGGCAAAATCGCGGGGGCTCGATTCACTCGAGGTACCTCCTTTCTCCTCCTTCTCCTCCTACGTCTAGAAATAGAAGAGGAAGAAAAGGCGAACGACGACGAAGACAACGACGATTGCGTAATCACCGACGAAGAAGACGCACGCTCGTCTCTCGCGATATAATGTTGTGCAAAACATAACGTATTCAGTGTAAGCGCTAAGTAGCGTTAAGTGGGTCGAATTTACTCCGCGCCTTATTATTTCTACTTTATATTCCAACGGGCGCGACGCGAGCGTATGCGTGAGCGCGAGCGCGCGAGTGAACGTACCGGAGAGGAGAGAGGAGAGAGAGAGAGAGAGAGAGAGAGTGCACGCGTACGAGGCAGTCCATAGGATGTGGCTTATTGGCGCAAATCTGGGTTATATTATTCGCATCGCATCGGTAGGAAGTGGCAGGGTCTAATGGCCTGCGCCGTACGCATCGCCACTTTTACACGCCTTCCTTTTAGCACGAGCGCCTCGTAACGAGCCTCCTCCTCGGCGTAAGAGGAAGGCCGCGCAACGTGGAAAACGATCAACGACCAAATTGCTCTCGGAAGAAGGACAATTTTGTCGATCTTTGGTCGAACGTCGTCTTCGCGGCAGCTTCTTGCTCGTATTCAGACGGAATATATGTACGCACCAAAATTGAATTTGACTTTTCGACTCTTCCAACGATCCGAGTTCTTATACGTGAACCGTTCGAAATCGTGACGCGTTCGCGTACTTAATGCGTACTGTACGGTGAAATCTGCATATAATATTGATGCAATTTACCATTAGAATGACGACGACGACGACGACGACGGAGACGACGAAGCGGCCTAGGATGTGGGCTCTGTTCTGTATGCGACGACCGAACGCGGACCGGTTCAATTAGAGAATCATAACTTGCCCTGATGGGGCCATCCTGCAGATATTACCTTCCTACGGCCCTGGAGCGCGCGATACGCGGCGTGCGCGCCGCCGTGGCTGCCGTAACAGCCGCTGTCTGCTTTTTATCGCCGTCGATGCGTCGTCGTCGATGGAGGATAATCGAATTCGCGATCGGTCACCGCGTCATACGTTGACCGATTCATCGACGTCGTTCGAGCACGCTCTCGCTTCGTTTATCTCGAAAGGGCATTGCTCACGATCCTCCTCCTACTCCTCGTCATCGCGTCGCGTTGTCGCCGGTGTAGTAGTAGTCGTCGGGAAGGCGAAGAGAAGCTTCTTGCTTTTCTTATCGCCGATGGTTACGGTAGATCAGTTTTCGACGTGAGGATTGATACGACGATCGGTCGGTCGCACGCGTTGCCGCTTCGTCATTGCGATATACGATGCAGTCGTGCAAGATAATTTGGTAAGCAGGTGCGTCGTGTCGAGTCGAAAAGATAAGATCCGTCTTTAGTTACTACCGGATTTTTCTCGCGCGTTGCTTCCGATGCCTCTTCGATGAGAAAACGTCGATCGCGAAATTGGATTTTGGATCGAAACGAAAAACGAAATAGCGTATTTTTCGGCATTCTTTTTTATGCACGAATAACGCGCGCGCACTAGCGATAGAGTCAAGATGTATAAACCGTTACACTGTCGGAGGTGAGGATTAGGAGTGATTTCCAAAAGCGTGGGTTATCAGTGGGACATCGCGTGACATGGATTGTTGAAAGTCGGGCTGCTGTGAGTGAGAATCGAGTAAAAAATGATTTTCTTAGGGCAAAAGAAGATAAATGAAATGAAAATGAGAAGGAATCTGAAATCGAATCGGGAGAAGTGCCCAAAGAAACATTAAACGTCAGACGAAGAATTTCTTGCATTCGAATAATTGTAACGTTTAATAAATCGTGTGTTAAAAATTTACCGTAGTTTTATTATTAAATTTGATTTACTTCGTGTCGCTTTCTAACGTATAACGCGCAGATTCTTATTTTATCAGATTTTAACTTTCTTTGTAGAGATAACACGCGCGCGTTATCTATCGAAAAATACGGTAATTAATGGCGTTCGTCGTACTCGTGTCCGAAGGTGGAAAGATCGCGCGCGCCTCGCCTCGGTGTAACACGCGTAGCCGGAAGAAGGAAGCGAGAAAGGAAGGATTAAAGACGCGAGCGCCGGAAACATTCCCTTTAAGTCTCGGCAAGTGGATTATCGAATTCGCCGTGCGAAACTCCGGTCTGCCGGGAAAAATTCGTTTCTTGCGCTTTGCGACGGCGAATGGAATTCGCGGCGTTTGCTCGACGAGATTCGCGAGACGGAAACCACCCATCGATGAATGACCACGGTCGGCTGATCGTTGAGAAGGATGCGACGGAGCGTCTCGCGTCAAACATTTCTGATGATTCGTAATTAACGAGAGAGATTATCGAACGACGCGCGGCTTACAGGGACCAGATCCCATTAATTTCGAGTGCCTGGAATAATGTCGGTGATGTTCGAATATTAGATCGTTGGATAAATCGAGAGATACCGTCCTTTCTTTTTCCGCTTTTCTTTTCGTTTAGGCGTTGGAGCTGCTTTCGCATCGATATCATCTTCGGTCCATCGAATTCGCTCTAATTGTCGCGGAGTAAATCTACTTTAATTTTTTATATCGCTTATAAAAATAGAAACGTAAGTTTCACTATTTTATTGGTATATGGTCGTACATTATTACCTTCGATAAATTAACAACTTTCCTCTAAAAATCAACGTCTCTTTCGTAAGGGATCGTTTTTTGACTAGGCGTACGAAAATGCCGGTACGTTTACCGTTAAATAATATACGTCCTTCGACGTAAAACTATAGTCGATCGTCCAACGATCCAAGGCGACATCGATTGTATAAAATAAGGACTTTCGCGAGAGCGGCTCGCGCGCCATAGAAAAATGCAACGATAAGCGAGTCGAATCGCCTCGAGATAGGCTCGAAGCTAAATTCGATCGCGTATCTTGACTTAATTTCGAAAAAACTCGATCGTGATCTTAAATGCTAATTCGATAGAAAGAGAGAGACTCTCGAGGGGAAGAATTCCGTTCGTAAAATTCGATCGAATCTCAAGAGGGAAGAAAGCTGGGAAAAGGCGATTTCCAAGGAGCGCGAGAGTCAGTCGTTCACGTGGCAACGTTTCTCGATCGACAGGCGGCGGTCGACTTTCGGTCGCGACGAAACAGACGCTCGTAGCGTCTTGGGAAAAATCGAACGCCAAGAGGAAGAGGACAGGAAGGAAGGAAGGAGAACCGTTTCTCGAGTGCGTCACTCGTTTGTTTTCGTAATCGTCGCGTCGTGAGATCTTCGATGGATTCTAGACGGGGCGGTGAGTTGGCCCCGCTTTTTCCAACGTCGAATAGACGACGATAGAGACAACGCGAATGGATAGAGGAAATTCGAGGATAGGAAGACGGAAGGAAAAAGGTATGGAGGCATTGGAGACTGCTTCTCAGCTGTCGTCGTTACGATCGAGAAAAGAAAACGTTCCTCTTTGTTCGTTCGTTTTCGATCGCGAGCGTGACAAGTTCGCGCGCGTCAATGGCGATGAAATCGAACGGCAGGGAAACGACGTCTTTTCGTCGATTATCGAGAGATAATCGCGCGTAAACGTCCTTAACGAACGCGTACGATTTATACAACGTAGCTGCTGCTGCTAAGAGAGCGAGAGGTCGTTTCACCTTTCCGAGCGACAGACGTCTCTTACAGCGACGCGAATCATCGGACTGCGTGCATTTATCGGACTGTAATTTTCGAATAAAGGAAACACTTGGAAGCGTCGTAGGACGTCGTTTGAGCGCGTTCGTTAAGTCGACGCGTTGCCGCGGCGATGAAGAGGAGTAGACGCGAACGACGTGCGAATTACCGGACAAAAAGACTCCTTCGAGATCGATAAAATGGCGAAGGCGCGCTCGGACGTTTCGCGAGAAGGTCAACGTTCCGACACGACGGACTGTCGCGCGATTTCGACGACTAAACTGGCGGCGTCGAGCGCTCGCTAATGGAATTCCTCAAATATGATTACGATGCGCGTTGATAACGATTCCGTTGAAAGTCGTTCTATTTACGCACGACGGAGTTGTTATCGTCGTCGTACTGAGAAGAGAGCGTCGCCGTCGCCGTTCTGCTACGCGATGTCATAACGTCGTTTCTTTAGGGACATAAATTACAGCAATCTGTCATCGGTACGATCTCGCGCGAAGCTTCTTCGCGCAAAAGAGAAGAGAGAGAGAAACGGTATATAGAGATATCGACGCTTATCACGAGTCTGGTTAACATATCGCGATAAAGAACGCCGATTTATCGACACTCGCCTACGGAAATCCAAACAAGGTAGAAAAGCGTCCCTCCTCCCTCGCGCTCGCTCCAGTTTATCGAACAAGAGAGAAAGAGAGACGAACGGAGCGCTAGTAGAAGGAGGAAGAGGAGGAACGAGTACGGGAGAAGAGAGAGAGAGAGCGTTGGGAATCGACGAAACACAGGGACGTGCCGCGCGACACGATAAAGCTGCATTTTGGAACGCCTCTATACCATTGCCGTGACCATGGCCTCGATAAAATATCTTTCGATGGAGGTCGCGCTCTCGTCGCAAGTTCAAGCAACGTATGCGAAGTCATCCTCGTTCGACGGAGATTCGCTGTAGGACGAAGAGGAGAAGAGGAGAGGTGGGTGGAGTACGTAGGACAAAAGAGCAGGTGCGCGCGCCTAAGAAGGACGAATCTTACGTACAAGCGAACGATGATGATCGTTCGATCGTAACGAGATTTATAATCGTGCGCGAGAAGACGCGAATCACGCATTACGTCGTGTTATATGCGTGTTACGATAATAATAAAGACGATGAAGACGACGGACCACGCCGAGAACGACGACGAAGACTACCACCGCGGTAATGGATTTCATTATCGTCCGTCCTTCTCTCTCCCGTGCTCCACGCCTTCGACTCGATACCATCGTCTCGCTCTCTCGTTGCCATCGGTTCTTCTACTCTTCTTCCTTCCCTCCCCTTCCCCCCGCCGCGACACCACCAAGAGCAGCCGTTCCAGCGGCGATCCATCTTTCCCTTCTCGACGACACCTCTCGTCTCGTGCCGCGGCGAGAGGGTCGCCAGAGACCCGCTGGACTACGTGGCGCCAGTTCGCGAATCTAACGACAGGCAGATGCTCGACCGGCTCCACGTACGATTCTAATTACTATCGTTATCGCGTTTGCAACTTTAACCTATTTAATAAGTCGCAATCTCGCTCTCGTTTGGTCGTAGCTCCTTCGGAGCAGCTGCTCGAGAGGCGGCTCGACGCGTCTAATAACGGGTGGCGCCGATCTCGCGCGTTTCGAGAATCGACGGATTACGTAGGGAATTAGAACCGAGGAGAGAGAGATCGATCTTTCTTTCGTTCCGTTAGGATCCTCGTTGCACGCTCCAAGACGATCGTACCGAGCGCGATTACGTCACGGAAGTGTAATACAATTTGTATAGACGGCGAACAAATACAGGTGCTTCGCGAGAGATGAATAGTTTAAGAGTCACGAGGCAATTATGTACCGGGTGTAGAGTAGCATGGAGCCTCGGCTTCGACGGAGGGACGAATTTACGTTATTAATAGTCGTGAAACGTTTCGACGTGTTTCTTTCCTTCTCCTACGTCGTTTCCTACGTGGAAACTCGTGGACGATGACGTTCTTCAAAGATTTCGTACGATCGAGCACGAGCGCTTTTTTTCAATGAATTTACACGAATACGGCGACAGGAAGATCGATGAATCGCTCCTGCTTCGCTTTCATCTTCGTTATCGCGAGTACGCGTGACAGATCGGAGGTCGACGGACGACGAATCGAGGCGACGCACCGACAGACCGTCTGCCACGACGACGACGTCCGAGTCACGCATCGTCGCGTCGCTCGAAAAAAATATCACGACCCACGAGGGAGACGGCGACGATTTCGGAGACACCGCGTACGTGGAAACGCCGCGTAACGACGGCGTGCCGCGGCATACGAGAACGACGACGGCGTATATTTATGTCGTCGTTCCTTTCGTATTATATTTAGCCGCGAACGCTTGACGCGTGTATCGCGCATTAAAAGTCGCTTATTTCGCCGATCTATCGGATGGCCTCTCTTCTTTTCCTCGCTCCTGGCCGATTTCCGCGATTGGAACTTTCGAAAAAGCGCGATTCTCTCGATTCTCTTTGGTCGTCTCTTAACCCTATTTTCGTTCATAACGCTCCAAGATGTCAAATTCTAGGTACATGTACGCGGGACACGCGTACGAGTCTTTCGGCTCGATCGATTATTTTCAAATCGATGGTTAAAAGAAAGAAAGAAAGAAAGAAGGTCGAGTCGACTTGGAAATCTCGAGCGCGCGCATTTTTTCCAACGATATTTCTCGACACCGTTCGATTACGTCATGCGCGAGCACGAGAGGAAGGAGGTCGGAGTCGTGAAAATACGCGCGCACGCGCTTATCATTGCGTAAAGCGTGCATTCCTGTCAAAGTAACAACGCGTACTGACCTAACGCAACGGTTACTTGCGGTTATACATATTCATGGCTGGAGCGCGTAGCAACGACCAACGCGACCGCTTGCAGCGATTTTCTTTCGATGGAGAGGCGACGGTGGCGACCCGCGCTATTGGCCGCCCGCCTCCTGGCTGGCTCGTCGTATCGCGATAAGAGGACGATAGACGCTTGGGAACGCGCTTGAAACGGCTGGAAAATAAGTTTGTCGACGCAGTGCGTGGAGCGCTGCATCCATCCGTACGTACGTAGGAGTCGTAGGGAGACGAAGGAGCCGCTGCCGTCGTTGGTAGTGCAGTCGCTCGTGTTTTTAACAGGCTAAGCAAACGAGTACGTCCGCCTCTGCATTCTTTAGGGAGGACAGGCGCTTCTCGAGAGCGCCACTCCGCTCCCTCCTTTCGGAGAAAGTAAGCGCGAGCGAAGGGAGGACGAGAGAGAGAGAGAGAGAGCGCTAGTAGTTTCTTTGTCCGAGCTCGTTGTCACGCGGTTCTTCCTTCCTCCGCGCTAAGAGGGAAGGGGGAAAAAAAAAAGTTCTTTGAGTTTTGGAACGATCAACGATCGAAAGGAGTTTTTTTCGTAAAATCGCGATCTCTCTCTCACTCCTCTCTCCCTCTCTCGTCGGTCGGGCAGAGCCAAAGCGATGGAGAAAGAATGCGCGCGGATCCCCTCGGTAGGATCGCGCTCCTGTCGACGACAATTTCCGGCTTTGTCGCCTACGAAACAAAGTTTCAATTACGGCACAGTGTCGGCCAGTTGGCTCTTCTTAATTCGACCAGCCGCGACTCCTCGAGCACCTTTCACGGTTGCCTCTTCATAATCGCGGCTCGCCTCCCTCCCTGCTTCCTTCCTTCCTTCCTTCCTGCTCTTCCTTTCTGGCGGACGCACCGCGGCTGGCTGCGGCTGACTTCCTTTCTCCTCGCGCGTTTATTCTCCCATTCTTTCCTTACTCTTTAACCTTTTCAAGTTTTCTCCTCCTTTCTTCTCTCGCTCTTTCCTCCGTTTTCTTTTCCTTTCTTTCTTTCTTTCTTTCTTCCTACCTTCTTTTCTCGGCGACTCCTGCCGCCGCCGCCGCCGCCGCCGCGCCTCGTTGCCGAGGAAAGAACGAAAAACAACGGCGCCGTTGTCGACGGTGGGCGCTAAGTAAAAAACGGAACTCAATGTTTTTCAAGGAGTTTATTACGCCGCGCGGCAAAAGTCTCACGCGAACTTCAACGTCAATTATATCTACAGAATAACTTAACGGGTCCCTTAGAAAGACGCTGAATGGCCTATTCAGACGTTCGTTCGAGGTTCTCGAGTGTTAAATAATAAAAGCCGTATCCCGTGCGGGCATGACGTAAGTCTCGGAGTCTCTCGAGGGTGCGTGCGCTCCATTTCCGTCCGTGTCTTCGTACATTTCTCTTTCGCGACACTCGCGTCTGCGTCTTTTCCCCGACTCCATCCGACCAACCATCGAACGAATAAATAAAAAGTCGAGTGGCGCGCAACTAACTTTCCACTTTCCGTACTCTCCAAATCGTTCCTCCCGATAGCTTATCGATGTCGGACTTTATCTAGCGCGCTTTATCGATTGGACCGAAGAATCCTCCTTGACGTAATGGCGAGCTAGACGCGCGAGCAAGCGTTCGCTCGCTTCTCCCCACGTGCTGCGAAATGGTGGGGCAGGAAAAAGCCGATGGTACACGCGCTTCTTCGAGCTCTCGGTCGTTACGACGACGACCGACGAGGTGCGCGTAGTGGTGGTAGGAAGGGTGTCGGCCGCTCCGATAATTTCCCGAGAAACGCGTATCAATTTTTATCGCGTCGTACGACCACGGCGATAATGAGGTTTTACATGCGCGCGTGTCTCGCGCGTTGTAATTTATCCGAAGAGCGAAACGGTACACGGATGCTTTCCCCCGCGATATTGCCGGCGGAACGACTTTATATCCACGTCGACGAGACCTTTCGAAACGCTCGACTTTTCCGAGAACGGTGACGCGTGTGCGATCGGTAATAAACTTTCGAAAAGGAATAAAAAGCGGACGACGATACGTACGAGCGATTTACCGCGATATCGAAGACTCTTGCAAATTTCTATTCAACTTTTCGAGTAGAATTTCAAAATCGCGACTCGATCTTTCGTCGAAACGGAAGAATCGAAGCGCCGTGAGAAAACACGGCGCGAAAAAGACGTCGAGTGCATTTTCCAAGTGATTTCGAGGGCATTTTTCGAATCTTCGATGGGCTATTTCTGCCGAGTGGCTCGAGGTGAAGGGGAAAGCGGACGATGAAGCGTTCTCGAGTCGCATCTCGGAAAGAAATCGCCAGAACGAGGAGAGGACCGACCGAGATCAAGGGAGACGCGAGTGGCAAGGATGATAAAAAAAGGAAGGACGACGAGGAAGGAGAGCGAGAGAGAGAGAGAGCGAGAGTATATTCCGACCGTATATGCTTTTCAGGGTTTCCACGAGCGAGGAATATGACGGCGGTGACGTCAGCTTGAATATTTGAAGGGGGCGAGACTTCAAAAGAACACGTGTTACGGTGCTAGGACGCCGTTTAAATAATGCAAAGTCAACTTACTCTTCTCTTCCTGTCCCCCGCCCGTGTCTTTCATTCTCTTCCTCTCCTCCCCCGCCCCCACCTTCTTCGTCCTACACCCGCCTCTGCCCCCTGTCGCTCTCTCCTCCCTTCCCTATCCACCGTGTCATTCATTCGCTCGCGCTCTTCTTCCTCTTACCGTCTCGCTCTTTCTTTCTCTCTTTTACTCTTTCCGTGTCGCCCTTTCTCGCCCGCGCGCACACACACACACACACAAAAGGCTCGTATACAAGTCGTACAGCAAGCGGTTCGTTCTCCTCGCCTGGGTCCCCTCGTCTTCGATAGCACTCGCTCCCTTACTCTCTCTCGCTCGCTCCGCTCTCCGACACTCGACTCGAGTCCGAAGTTCGTAACGATCGATGTGCCGCCCTGCCGTATGTACCGAGCGCGATGAAACGTTAATGCACCGAGAATCGCTCGTTCGTGCCAGGAATTTCGGATTTAGCCGGTCTCGTGTACCGAGAGCGTCGCCGACAGACCGACGGATCGACGAGGAACGAGCATCGCCGCTCCAGATCGAAGCTCCGAATCTCGAAAAGAAACGGATCCACGCGACGTTTCCCTCTCGACATCTCCATCAATCGAGTACCGCCATAACTATAACTATAACTATCGCGTATCGTCTTCTCGGTGGAATCTCCTCCTGATTTTTAGCGACCCTCGAGGGACTCTTCCTCTACCTCCTCGTCCTCCTTCTCCTTTCGATTTTTTCCCCTCGAAGGGAGAGAGACAACGTCGCCGTTGTTCCTTCGTTTGGGAATTCCTGGTACCGCGAGGCAATCGACGAGAGCAGACGCAAAGCCCGCCAAAATAAAGAGGAAGGAGAGAAGAATGCGCGGCAAGAGGAGCCCAGGAGGAGGAAGCGCGATTGCGTGGGATCTGTGTCACGCGTCGAGACCGAGAGAAATCGAGCGGAGAAAGAGGACGGAGAGCGAGAGAAGAGAGGCCGGATAGAAGGCGATATCGAGGGGATGGCAGGACGCAACGTAGAAAAAGGGTAGCGCGGGTAGAGAGCAGAAAGAGAAAGAGAAAGAGAAATAGAGAGAGAGAGAACGTTGCGGCGCAACGTCGAGCGACGACGGTGTGCGTCGGGCGTTTCACGATGCACGTGCAGGTGCATCGAGAGTGGGGGACGGCAGGAATTCGCGCTGTCGCACCCGCGCATTTAGCCCACCCCCGCGTGGTAGGGCGCAGGATTATGGAACCACCCCTGCATTCGAAGCCCTCTGTTTTTATAGCGGCGTTTTTTTCGCCGATTGGCCATCACCCGCCCGCCTCGCCCTCCCGCCTCGCCGCCCGATCCCGTCGCGGCCCGTTCGAGGACCGAATTCGCGTGGGCGTACGCCCGAGCCCTTTCTCCCCGTTGCGCGTTCGGTTACCGCGATTCGTTGGACGTTGCGAACGAACGATCGAACTCTCTCTCTCTCTCTCTCGCTCGCTCGTTCTTTCTCTCCTTTCTGTCCTCCTTCTCCCTCTCGCCTGCCATCTCTCCTCTTTGCCCCGATCGTTTCGCCACCCCCTTCTCCTCCTCGCCACGACGGACCGTCCTTCTCGATCTACGTCCGACCTTCCGTGCTTTACCCCACCCTCTTTCGACCTGA